>WAAG01051525.1:147423-174416 GCA_013390105.1 Tichodroma muraria
GACCAAGTTGGCAAGAGGTGAAGGGTATGTAATTGCTATTCCTTCTGCAGCCCACTAAAGCTGCATGTTTTAACCATCTGAGGACAGCAGGGAATTTTCTCTTCCAAGAGAGTCAAATGTGGGGTTTGCATTTTCTTTCTTTTCAGGAGGGGTGTGGGGTGAAAGAGGTGGGCTTCATTTTCCTTGGGATTAGCTAAAGCTCCTTCCACTTTTATGTTGGCAACATGAGGTTTCATCAGACCTCTGATCCTACCCTGAATAAAAATATAGCATTACTGTCAAGCAGAGTAAAGGGCTTGAACTTAACTGGATTAAAGCACTGGATCTGAGGCAGAGTTCTTGGCTTCACGGAGGGTGGTGTGAGGGCTCCTCTGCTCCCAAATTCGGTTCAGGCATAGGGGAGTTCTATCTGTGCTGCTGACTGGGAAACTTCAGCCTGAATTTTCTTCCAGGATGTTTGACTTGATGGTCAGCTGTCCCCTCGTTGCAATTCCATGGGTTTATCCTTGACAATGCCCCGTTGGCAGCAGGCTCCCTGTCAGTGGGGTGTACCTCGTATTCATGGAGATGTATGCATGAGTTTAACTGCAAATAAATGCCACATTTGCTTATAGCTTGATGTTTGCCTTTCCCATATGAATAAACATCCCTGGCTGCTCCTCTCTGTCCTGCCCACACCCTTGAGAACATTTTCACAGGCTGTTTGCTGCCCTTGGCTCTCAGTTTGCTCTTTGTACACTTCTCTTGCCAGATTTTGCAGGTTTTTTCTGACCTCTGCTGATGGTCCAATGTGTTGTGGTTTAATGGTGTGTTTTACAAGGGAGCAGAAGCCTCAGAGCATCTACTCCTGCCTCGTTGTGTGTTGTGCCTCCCATCTTGGTGAGCTTGGATGTATCCCCACATGTCCAGTAATGAGCATGGGCTAATTGCCTAGGCAGATAGAAAAATAGATAGGTAATTTGTAGCTATTTAATTTTACATTAGGTGGAGGGATGTAGGGGCAGAGGCTAATGTTGTTGGCATTTCTTTTCAGGGTTGTTAACCAGATATGCTGCCTCTGGGGCATAGCAATGCCTCCCTCGGTAGAGCTCTAATACTTTTATTACATTCTTATTAATTTAGCAATGGCCTAAAGTCTGTGAGGCACCTTCCAAGGCATGATCCCTGCCCTGAGGACCTTACAGACTAATTCCAAAGCATGATACAACCGGGGATTACTCGGTGAGAGCAAGGGCCTAATGGAGTAAGAAATGGTTTGTATTAGATAAATGGATAAGGATGAATCAGTGCAAGAGTTAATCACGTTCCTTACAGGCACGTGGGGACAAAGCAGCTCTTCAGGAGATCTGTGGTGTCTTCCAAGCAGAGACCATAGCTGAAGGTGTCTCCTGTCTCCCAGATCCACACGGATGGCTGCTCTGTGAGGCGATGTGCCCCACGTGCAAGGAGCTATGTGAGTAAATGTTCTGTCAACAAAGGCCTTGGCTGTAATCTCCGAAATTGGCCACGTCCTGTCCCCCAGAAACACCAACAGCTCTCACTCCATCTCCCCTCTTAGTCCTTTGTGGGCAGAGGGCTGGGGGAGATTGTTTCATTCGGAGTGAAATCGTAAAGCTGAACCTTTTTGCCACAGATTTCAGTTCTTGGGAAGCCACAAAGTGATGGTCCCTAACAAAAGAGCTTTGCAGGAAGCTGGAGAAAGGGCCGGAGTGGAGCGGGGGTTGGAAAAGGGCTCACACTCAGGGGTGGCCAAAGAGTCCCCCCTCTCCCCCCAGCACCTGTCCTCCCTGTCTGAAGCCTGTGAGCTGCCCAGCACGGCCCGGGGCTCCTGGGACAGATGGGTCTGCAACAGCTGAGGGAGCTCAGGCAGGCGGGATGAAAGCGAGACGAGGAGCGCTCCCCTCGGAGCCTCGGCAGCGCAGGCTGGTGTGAGCCAGTGGGGAACATTTGGTGTCCATGTGGCATCTGGCAGCAGAGTTTGCTTCTCTGGCATTTCCTTTGGTGAAAGGAAGAGCAAAGCAATTCCTGTTCAAGCAGCTGCTCCATTCTTCTGGGAGGGAACAGCAACCTCCTCCTCCTCCTCCCTGCCGTGGACCTTTGGCAGGGTGCTGCATCCCAGTCCCTTAAATTAACACCCGTCACCCCAGGTAAACATCCTTCACACTCATTTACTCTCTCATGTTTTTCCACTACTGAGAAAAGAAAACCTCTCTGCATCACTCATATTAAAAATGAGTCGCTGTGGCAACTGGACGCTGCTCTTAAAGTGCTCGGCTCTGTCTTCTTGACATCATTGTTTGACTTCCAGTTGCTGGAGCAACAGATCTCTGGGAAGTACCAGTGAGGCTGAGGTTTGTCTTTCTTTCTTCCTCCACATTGCTTTTCTTTGGGGCCTGAGAGCACCAGCAATGGTTTGCTTTTCACTGAAGACACACACACACTATTAACATATGATGGGAAGATGTCAGGCAGTAGTAGAAGGAATGGGGGTAAGGTCAAGGGCTTGTTACAATGGGGGAATTCCTACAAAACTGAAAAAAAGAGGGAGAGAATGAATGAGCCGTTATGTGTCCCAAGATCAGAGGGTTAGAGAAGTGCCTCCAGCACACTCAGTGTCAGGCATTTACCACGTAATATTTTTCTGTTGGTGGTACTGAGTCCAAGGTTTTCCCAAAGCAGAGACACAGCTGGGGTGACAAGCAGAGAATGTGAAATGCCATCAGATATAAGTGCATAAGTCAATACCACAATGTAGCTCCTTCATTTCCTCTCTATGAAATATTAGACTTACAGCTTCCTTCCAAAAACTTTTTCTTGCTGTCAGTGCTGTCTCTGGCCAAAGAGCAGCTGTGCAACCCATCCCAGATAACTTTCTGCTGCAGTGGGATGCAGGAGGGCATATGGGACAGCTGTTTACTTAATTATTGCTCTCTAAAAGCTGCCTGTCCTCCATGGTAATTGTTCAGGGCTCTGGCTGTAGCCACACAGGGTGGTTGAGGGTGCTGCTTGTTGGGTGCAATGTCACCCTGTTCCAGCAGCACAGAGGGACCATGCCCCCATTGGCACAGGGTGTCTTGGTGATACACTGGGACTCGAAGAACCAGAATAATGTTCTTTGTCAAAATGCTTTCAGCCAGCAATGCTGAGCTCCATTTTCCCAGGCTGGGACTCTCCACTGGGTTTATGCACTCTGGTGGCTGATGACATCCAGGTTCTACCTCAGCATTTTGGGTGAACTGACATTGTGGTCCTGCACAGAGCTCTTGGTGAAATGTGGCTGGTTTTCACAGAGTCATGGACTCCTAGAATGGTTTGAGTTGGGAAGGACCTTTGAGATCATCTAGTTCCACCTCCCCTGCCTTGTAGGTGTAGATTTTCTCTGGGATTAGTGTTTGCAGAGCTTGAGGTGACAACAGCTGCTGGCTCTTAGCGTGATGCTGAATTCCCAGTTCTCTAGGTCTGAGTTTTGAATTTCTCCCTGGCAGGAGGCTGACCAGGTGTGGTGTAAAGGCCAGGGCAAAAGGGAGGCTGGATGTGGGATGATGGATGCACTGGAATAAACTTCTGGCATTATGTATTAATGAGTAACAAGTGAAATGTCAAAGCAGGGATTGTGTTTTGGCAAGCATTTTAACCGTAAAACCTTAGTGATAAACTACTGCACTTTTAGCAGGCTAAACATTTCTTTGATTACCTGATAACACAACCATAGGATCTCAATTTGTATCAGTAAATTAGGAGAGGCCTTAAGTCATGCTGTTGGATGGGCTAGGATGTGTGAAATTTAAAGTGCAGTTTTTAATTGAAATGGATTTGAAATTAAATGTTAATTTTGAAAACAAAATTTGAGAAGTAGTAATAAAAAATGTTTAATCTCTTGGTGTCAAGATAAAGGTAAAGGCAACTGTCATTAAAAGGTACTTAGATTCTAGAATCATTTAGGTTGGAAAAGACTCCTAGGGTCATCAAGGCCCACTGATAAACCACCACTTCCAAGTCCACCATTAAACCACATCCCTCAAGGCCACAAAATTACTTAAAAACCTGAGATTTTCTTGTTCTGAGAATTCTTGCTAAGGTATCTGGCTGTCTGACTCATAGTAGATTTCCATGTATGTACAAAAGTGCAAACTTTTTCACAACAAAGTTATGGTTTCAGTATTACACCCTCAATGCCCACAAAATACATAGAATTCAAATTAACAAATATACATGCCTCAAAGTCTACACAATGTCAGCCACAAATATGCAGGCAAGAATGCTGGTTGCTAGAGCTTGGAGTTAGCTGTTAGTGAACATTTGTATGGTGCTCAGATAATTTGTTCTTAAATGCCACACATGTACCACATGGTTCAGATGTGGTTTGAGGAGCTATAAAATGGGATTTCAAACTGGTTCTGTCCCTACTCTTAAAGCCATGGCTCAATTAGGGCTCAGATGCATCTCAGCTCTAGGGCTGGCATCCTGAGTCAGGGATTTGTGACTAGCTGGGGTTTGTGGGAGCTGAAAGACACGGATGCAGCTGCTTATTAGTGAATTTGTGCACGTGCCAGTCTGCAGTGAAATGTACTTGAAATAACCTATCCTAGATGCCTCTATGAAGATGATGGCCCTGATGATTTAGCTATTTCGGCTCCAGCTTGAATTATTCATGTATTTGAAAACATTCATGAATTATTTGTGTTTTGCTAAATATATAATTTAAAACCCCAAATCCTTCCGACAAAATATAATATTTATTTATTTCTCACTGCTCTGACGTGCTGCCCCTACCCTGAGACAGCCTTTCAGCCAGAGGCTCGTGGGGAGATGTGGAGTCAGGGCACAGTGAAGGTACCAGCATCCCTGCCTTGACCTGTGCCAACAGGGAATCAGCCCCTGTTGCAGCAAGAAAAAGGAAGACTTATAAAACTTAGAACTAACCCCACTTTGTTTTCTTTGACTTCTGGGCACTGGGTTTTGGGGAATGGTGACTATCTCGCACACATGGGTTTAGGATTTAGAGGCTGCTTTCACAAGCTGACACACCTGGATTTAAGGTGCCCAGCAGTGGATCAAAGGAGCCTGATCCCCATGATGGAAGCTCCTGATCTGGTACAAATTCACCACCTGGTTCAAATGCATTCGACAGCTTTGTGGCATACCTTGATCCTGGGAACCTTTTTACCAGAGCTGTGTGTCAGCTTCAGATTGACATAATGTGGCCAGCTAACTCAAAGCTGGAGCACATCATACCACGTGCTCAGGCTAATTCAGCAAGAATGTGTTTGTGCTTGACCCAGATCGAATCTGTCCTGCCACGAAACCTCAGAGCACAGCAGATGTGATATTAATAGATGTGCAACCACAGCCTGAGCCTCTCCCCCTCCCCAAACATCTGCAGAGAGGGAGGACGGCAGTGCTGGGAGGAGGCATCCTGCAGGGACAGCACTTCTGCTCTCATTTAACTGTGTGAATTTCCCAGAGCTTACATTAATTTTAAAGAAAGCACTTTGGCATAACTGACAAAAAAATCTGGTCCCTTAACCTCGGGGGATTTGTTTCTTCCAAAGAAAGTTTGAGTACCTGCTCTATAATGAAGCATCTTAATACACCATGTAGTTTTTCTCTTTTTCCTTGTCCCTCACAGCTCTTTCACTGCAGTAAAACTGCTTTATCTAGCCACAGTAGCAGTAGTTTTTTAACCTCTTTGGGCTTCATATTATCTTAATGATCTTGATTTCATGTGGACATGATACTGCCCTGAACTTTCCACTGTCACTGCTGAGCCCTTGAAAAATGTCCTTTTCACTTGGTTGCTTCTGAAGAGACCAAGGTCTGTGATCTTCCTTAGCTAAAAAAAAAAAGGTGCCTCATAGCTTTTCACGAGATTCCCTGGTCCTTTTGCTTTTGCATTGACTGTACATTCCAGCAGAAATCTTTCATTTTCGTGGCTTCTGTCGTAAGAATTTAGATTTTTTCCCCTCTCCCTATTAGCTGATTAATGTGCTTTCATTTTGTCTAAAGTGTGTGTGAGAGTGTGTGTGCGTGTCCTCAACAAAAGCCTTTTCTCTCTTCATCTCTGTGTTCTGGGACTGAGGCCAAGTTGTGATTGTAATAATGTAATCTCTCCTGAATACTTGAAGTGATGGGAAAAAATGAGATTTTGAAAATGAAATAGATTAATCTATACAGCTAGAGGGGGGAAATAATGCATTTTAATTAGCTCTTGAGAGTAATTTTCCTTAAAGTCGTACAAGCCAGGTGTGCAAAAGTATTCTCCTGCCTTGAGAGTCTTGTTTCTCCTTCTGGAGTCCTTGGAAAAGATGGTGACAAGTGACAAGTTCATTTGGGATGCTTCTGTTGAAGGGATTGAACACAGTAACTTAATGGGACCGGATTTTTAGAGGCTGCACTTAAGGATCTATCTGAAAATCAAGCTCCTCTCCCCCTAAAAATGCCTCAAACCCTGAAGCAGCTGTTCACTTCAGCTCGCAGGAGGACTCTGGGTTTTCGTGCACACAGGGGAACGGTGATTTATCAAGTTGTTTTATTTAACTTTTGTTCAGGATGAGATCATTCCCTAAAAGGTGTTCACAGTTTATTCCCTTGCTGGCTGGGGCTGCTGTCTGTTCTGCAGGCAGGAGGGCAGGGAATGAGGGTGTTTTTCAGCAGGCAGGGGCCCAGGTCTGTACTGGAAGAGAGAAGCTGACCTGCTGTAACTCACTGTGTACCTGCTCCTGCTCTGCCTGCTTGGGAAATGAAAATCACTTGTCCACAGTGTGGTGGCTGTGCGCATTCTCTGGGAGAATGGGCTGGGAGAAGACATCCAGGCAGTGGCTGGTGAACACCTTCTATACAGCAAATATACTCCAGTGACTTTTGGTTGTCAGACAATGCTCATTATAACCCTTAGTTATGAAGCCACCTCAAATATTCACCCTAATTTCTTTCTTTTTAATGGTGAAGGAGAAGCTTTCTGATGGTACAGCAAATAAAGTGTAACGACTGTGGCTGGAGAAGTGTTTGATTCATTGATAAAGAAGTTTATTCATAGAATCATGGAACGGTTTAGTTTGGAAGAGATTTTAGAGATCATCCAGTTCCAACCCGTGTGCCATGGGCAGGGACATCTCCCCTAGACCAGGTTGCTCAGAGCCCCACCCAGCCTGGCCTTGAATATTTCCTGGGATGAAAAAGTTTGGGCAATTTTTGGCTGATTAAGTCTGGTCTTTTCCCACAGCCACCCTCACTTCTCCTGTTCCATCTGCATAACAAAACTCTGCCATCCTGGAGTGCTAACAAGCTCCTCATCCTCCTCTTTCAGCCCTGGTCTACAATCAGCTGCAAAGGACATATGATTTTAGAGAATGTGCTGTTTTACCTCAGGCTGAGTTTTATATCCCAGCCAGGCATACTGAAATTCTTCAAACTTCCTTTTCAATCAGCCACTCTGGCATTGTAATGGCTTGGGTTGCTCTTTTCTTTAGTCTGTTTTAATTCTTTACCTTTGTATTTTAGCAGTAAGTTGCCTTGAATTTACAGTTCCTGTTGAATTCCTCTATGAATAGCACCTAGGTTTCTTACTCTGCAGCTGCAAACAAGGTTTAAAAGCTTTTGGGATTTCTTGGCAGCTAATAATTCCCAGACTCCAACATAGTTCATTTTCAAAATGTTTCTCATGCTTCAATCTGGACAGCATTATACAGGTCAGGGAATCCTGTCAGACTGGGGGCCAGGGGAGGATGTTCCATCAAAAGTTTTTTTGGCAAATTAAAGGAAAAAGAAAAAAGGGCAAAAGGACCTTTAGGAATACTGCTTAATATCCTTTCCATCCAAAATAGGAAAAGCACCTGTAACTGATGCCAAGCACAGGACAAAATAAATAAATAAATAAAATCCCCAAGCAAAGACCTCCAACTGGAAATATTTCCTGAATGATCTCACTGAGAATCCCGTAAGTGGTTGGATCAGTTTTCGGGAAAAGGGAACACGGGCTTGAGCTCCATACTGAAAGACAAGAAAAAGCATCAGGAAAAAAAAAAAAAAGAGCAAAACCCAGATGCAAGCTGTCAGAAGTGCTGGGATTTTTTTCATTCCTGATTGGGACCTTTTGACATTTGCACGGAAATTGTCACAGGAATACAGCAAGGCTTGAGGTGAGGAAGCAGGTCTAAAAATTGACACAAAATAATGCTTGTAGCTTTCAGCTTGTGCCCACCCTGGCACAGAGGCAGGGCTGAGCAGGAGCAGAGCTTGAAGGGTGAATATTGTCTTTCCAGACCTGTATCAGTGTGTGAGGGATGTGGCAGGTGATGGGTTGAGCAGCAGAGGACTTGTTTAGTGTCACCTTGGACTTGAGCAGTTCATTCAGCTGTGCTGTGTGGTAAATGTGGATAGGTTTGGTGACAGAACACGTCTAGGCTTATGCCCTCAGCTAAATTTCAGCCTTCTCATTATTACAGACTGGCACTTTTAGCAAGAACATCAAGCTCATCACCAAGCTGGGGTTTGTCCTTAACTCTGAGTGGATCTTTGCTTGTGTCTGACCTAGAGTCAGATATTGTCTCTCATTTTTAATGATGTGTCTGCAATTAGTATTTATTTTAGATTTAATCAGTCAGTACCTGTCAGCTAAAACCTCAGTAATTATGATCTTGTTGTCAGGGAGAAAGGAAATTAAACCTCAGGAGGTCACATCAAGGCTGTGAGTCCAGACTCAGTGTATTCAAGATCCTGGGTAGGACTGAGTGTATTTAGGGTCATGACCCAGAGAAAAATGCACAAGGTTCTTTCCTGTATATTTGGGCCAAACTGAGACACTAAGACACATTTGGATGGGTATTTTCACTTAGCAAAAACACCTGCTCAGAGCTGGATTTCACTGTTCAGAATTTTTGTGACTCATGCTTGGTTTCGCTTCTGCTCTTCTTCGTTTATCCCTCCAAAGAAGTTAAACTGGTTATATCTTGAGATGCCAAGTCCACCAATCTTTGCTTCCAGCTGCACTGGAAATGTTGCAAGGCATTTTCTTTTACAGGTTAAGAAATAAAAGATGACTGGATCATAGAGATCAGATATTTTCAACCTGTAAATTGCAAAGGAATAGGAGAGGCCTCTCTTCTGTTTTAACTGCCAGGAAAAAGAATCTTGAAATCTTTCTTTTCCATGAGACGTAGGCTGAGATAGAAGAGACTGAGACCTGCCAAAGTAAATCCTCACCGAGAGTCCGCTTGGAGCTTTAGAAAAGATCTGAAGAACTTATCTGAGTTGAATTAGTTTGCCTAATCCTAGTGATAATTTGGCTGGAGATGTTCACTCCCCTCAGATAAAAAGCGGGCTGCATGCTGTAGTACTTAGGCACAGATTTAACAAGAACAGAGAGTCTCAGGGAGCTTCCATGCCACCATGTGAACACCTTCAGCTCGCCAGACTGATGCACTTCATCAAAGTGGACTTTTCTGTCACAATATGATGGCTGGATGTGAGGTACAAGCCTGCAACTGCAGGTCTGCTTAGCAGGAGAAGTAATGCATGTGCCATATGGTAGAAATTGATGTCTGGTAATAGATGTTTCACGTATTCCAAGAACAACATTTGCTCCAAATGAAAATTCATACTCTTTAACTCTTTTTTAACCTACAACTTGAATTTATGTTGAGCTTTCCACTCAAAGTTCTGCTTTCTCGGAGATTCTACAGCCTCTATAACGACTACTACACCTCCACAAATGAGGTACCCTTCCTCCACAAATACTCTCTGTGGGCTCAGCTTCCCATGTCCCTTCAGCCCTGGTACCCTGCTGGGAGGGCTGCACAGTGCTGACAGCTTTTAATGAGCTGCAGAAACCCAGGGCAGAGAGGGCTGCTTTCCACGGGGGAGGGCAAGCTTATCTCTTAATTTCCAATCTCAAAAATACTCTGGGGTCCTGGGAGATGAAGGGCCTGTATGTGTAAGTGCAAAAGATAATTACAGCAGTGTTTCTGGCAAGTGGAGATGATGGAAACACCATGACGGAACCACCCCATGGCAAAGATCTGGTCAGAGAGGGCATTTCTGTCGCAGGCTCAGTGTGCTCCAGGACTGTACCCACCTTACTGAATGCTTATTTAGGAGAAACAGAGGGAAGAAGCTCCAGCATTACTGAATAGCTCAGTATTTTAGTGCATTTGGGGTTTCATGGTCAGATACTTCATTTTAAAAAACAAACAAACAAACACCTTTTTTTTTGGTATAACTTACAGTATTTAGTTATAAACCAGTAAGTTATTTATTGGGGAAATTAAAGGAAACAAAAAGAAAAATTACTGAACAATTTGTAAGCCTCAGAGTAAGGCTGGATCTATCTTCGGGAGAGATGCGATCCTTAAGTACTTCATAAGAATGACCCTGATAAGTCCTTTCTGCATAATTCAAATCTGACTTGGTTCAGCAATAGCAGTGCTTCACTCTTTTTTGGTATCTTCAGTGAAAATCACCTCTAAATTATCCTTTAGGAACAAATGTGGAAATGCAGTAATGTCTGGGGTGGAGGATGAACAGCATTTGAGCAATGCTGGCACTGAGCTTTCCTGGTCTGGAAATTAACAAAAATACCATATTTCTGTGAAGCTTTCAGGGGCATGCAAGGTACCAGAATATGCTCAGTGGGTTTAAGAATAACCATGCAAACCCTGACTGTAGGACTGACTGGGGTCTCCTCAGAGCTCCTACAGTGATTTATCAAGGGGAAAGTGTTCCCCACTGCTCCCTGACCTCTCCAAGCTTGTCCAGGAGAAAAGGGCATCTACCAACCCCCCATCCTAGGATCTGCAGGATACATGGAGATATGGATATCTCCAAAACCAGCTGGGCTCTGGGTATATGATAGGCAAGCAGAGGTCTTCACCTAGGTACAATGGTCCTTCAGCTGCTCCACACATGATATTAAAAATATATATAGAATCTAGAACACATCTAATATAGCATAAAAAATACTAAATAATAATAATGTATAGAGCATGTATATGTCCTGGACACAGTTGTACTTTTCTCCCTGGCACATTTCCTTTTCTTCCTCACCATACATGACCCTGATCAAGCTGTGCCACTTGAAGTGCATTCTTGTGGGTCTTGTGAGGCCTTTTAATTCCAGTGGGGCAAAAGACCACATGGTTCAGAGTCCCATCAGATAGAGTGGCAAAAGTTGTATCTGGTGAAGTCCTGGGGGTCACATCATTGGTTCAAAATGAGGGAACAAAAACAGAGCAGAGAACTGCAGCCAATATGTTGGTAAAGACTCCAAGAAAAGAGCAAAGCTGTGTTTTTGTGTGGACAAGACGTGTTAACTGGACAATGGAGTGAAGAAACACCAGGAAACAGAGACCTTCATTTGCAGAGACAGACTTTATCCCGTGTTGTCTCCTTTCTCCTGGGCTGGCGTGTGCCATCTTTGGCTCCTGCCAAGATGCAGGGCAGGTCCTGGGCTTATGTGACAACCCTGAAGACTGTGACTATCTGTACTTTGTGATACACAAATCACATATGGCAACAGAGGGAGGTTTTCAAGTCTCCTTTTCCACCATTTAATGGGACTCTGGCTGCAGCAAAGGGAACAGAGTCCTGGGGCCTCCTCCCATGTCTAAGTGTTTTGTTGGAACAGTATTTGTGATGCACAGGCCCATTCTTTTCCCAGGTATAAGGGGAAGAGAAATGTAAGGAGAGAGGGGATTGCTGGTAGGAAGGAGAAAGCCTGCATATTTTCCTTCATGATCATATAAGCAGCCCACACTTATACAAGTTATGGGTGTCGACTACTCAATTTTAATATGATAGAAAAGTGCTTAGAATGATGGATGACCTCCTTTAGTGGAAGAATGCTTTGTGTAACTGTAGGCATAAATTCATATCTAAATCTCCAACAAACTGAAAGGCACTTTCATCTGCCTGAGGAAGATGATGTTGGTTTAAGTATTTTTTTTCTGAACCTTACTGTTTCCTATCAATATAAAATCTCTGCAGAGAAGGAGGCTGCAAAGCGAATTGCTTGTGCTGAAATACAGTTCTGTGGGAGATATTTCAAATTCTCCTGAAACTAGACAGGACTACCATCCAGAAATGAGCTGCTGGAAGATACCCTCTCCCCAAAACACCATTTTTTTGTGTCCTCCTGCAATCACTCCCTGATTTCTACCTTGACTTAACCAGTCGGTCCGGTCAGTGCTGGCAGGCTGCATTTTCCTGTCACTCTTCTCAGCCCTGGGATGAGATGAGATGAGATGAGTATCTGCCTGACAGTGGCACAGGGAAGAGGAGGTTCCAGGACTGGAAGCCTGCAGATGCACAGATAAAGATGAGAGGACATCTGGTCTCACCCGCAGTCTGTGAGGCAGGCTCTTGGCAGAGGTTTCTGAAGTGGCTTGGAGCGGGGAGGAGGGAGGGGCCGCTGGGGATCACACACCCTTCTTCTGAAAACGCGGGAGCGTCCTGGGCAGAAGTTCCCCGGCTGGGGGGGGGAAGCTGCCAGATGTGAAGGGATGCTCAGCCAAAGGAAAACTTCCAAAGGCTCAACCTGATTTTCAGGCGTGCAGGGGTGTTCCCATGCGAAGCTTTCAGACTGGTCTCTCTCCTCAGCATTGCTCCCAATCAGAATTATTTTCAGGC
Organism: Tichodroma muraria; assembly: GCA_013390105.1. Taxonomy (NCBI): domain Eukaryota; kingdom Metazoa; phylum Chordata; class Aves; order Passeriformes; family Sittidae; genus Tichodroma; species Tichodroma muraria. Next base: position 160,045 of record WAAG01051525.1, read on the forward strand.
TTGTGGTACACTGCCCCACCCTCAGCCCTCACAGCTTGCACGTATCGACCAAAGATATACAAGTTTTGGCTTTTTTTCAGGTTCTCGTTATATAAAGAAAGAATGATCTCAAATAAGCACTATCTGTAATCAACCCATAAAGACATTTTAAGGTTGTGCTGTCTGATAAGCACAAATAGAGATTGACTATCTAAAATTCAAATATCCCCCCTGAAGCCCCCCAGCTCAGAAGTACAAATATCTCTCACACACAGAATCACCTAGGGTCAAATTCTCTGCTGGTGTAAACTGACAGAAATCCATTGACTTCTCCCATAAATCAATTTAATTAAAAGTGTCTTCTGATGTGTCTTTGTTTAGCAATAATGTTAATTTGAGAAGGTGTGATGGCAAGAAAACAAATCCCTTTACATGCCCTCCCTCCAACCCTGTGGCTAAATTTTGTTTGTAAAGAACATATTTATTTTTTAAAATCGGAACAATAAATGTATTGCTCACAAGGAGTCTTTTGTTCTGCCAATACATTCACTCAGAAGAAGCTTATCTGAGGTTGTGTATTGGAGAAGAGAAAGGGCCAATTCACAGGTATAATTTGCCCATAAACGTAGGGACAATGAGTTCACCCGATAAAATCAGACCACCCTCCCTGCAAAACCCTACCTGAAGCATAAAAAAATTAGTACTTTTTGAACTTCTAAAATGTTGTGATTTATTTAAGAACTTTTTTCTTTTATCTTTTCTACAAATCTGACTATTCCACTGGGACTACCCCATTAGGCTCAATTCAGCAAAATGCCGCCGAGGTTAAATTCACCGGCAAATCACTTAAACACATGCTTAACTTTAGGCAAAAGCTTAAGTCTCAGGCATTCAAACCATTCATGTGTGATTTATTCCTGTCCTTTTGGAGAGCAGAAGGAATGTAACTTGGCCAATCCACAGCCGATAAGGAGGCAAAACCAAAGTGACAGACGGAGGTGTTGGGCAATATTTGCTTGACTCTGAACTTGTGTATTGGCTGGAACGGGTTCAGATGTTTCCTTGAACTCTGTAGGGAATCCTCATGGGCTTTTTCCTGCTTTTCACAGGGGTTTTAGACAACACGAGGGCTCCTAAGCCCCAGGTGCTCCTGCTCAGCACTGGACAGCATGTAACACTTCAGGACTGCTTTGAGAAAAAAATTGGGACAGATGGCCAGCCTGCTGGATTGCTACGGTTGTCAAGGGTCAGCCCTCACCTAGGGCTTTCTCAGCCTTCAGTGCATCTGTGATTTTAGATTACTGGAACTGTATGGAATATGCGCCACGAGCATTTTCACACATTTATGTCCTGCGGGACCTCCCAAAAACCTGAAATGTGAGGAGTCGCTTTGCCAGTCTTATTTGCCATGTAACAAGACCGTCCCAAAAGCAGGTCCTGCCGGAGACTGTCACCACAGTCATTCCTTTAAGCACCCTTGTGATCATCTCATCTCCTCTGGTGAAGGAGCCGTCCAAGCCGTGCCCTCAGGTGCCAGGTTAAAGCACTCGTGCCTCCGCAGCCCAATGGCACAGGATGTTTGCTCTGCACTTTCTTCTGCTTTTAGTTCCACCCTGGATGTGTCCCGCCTCATCTCTCTCACCAGGGAGGAACCTTCTCTCAGCCTTCTTCTCCCTGCAGAGCATCCCACGGGTTCCCAGCCCACCGTGCAGGCAGATGCTGTAACCAGTGGGGTCACCCAGTGGTTTCCAGCGAGAAAGTCCTGGAGTCCTGGGGACAAAAGGAGAAACTTGGGGGGAAATCCCGACATTGAATATATACTTTGTTCAGGAGATTAAAGATGTAGTGAACTAATGCAAGGGTTTTCTTGGAAGTGCAGGAGGCTTCCGCTGCCCCGTGGCTGTCTCTGGTGGATGGGCTCCAGTCCTGCCTCACAGCTCAGCACTTCCTGTCTCTGCTCCCGAGGAGATAAGGGCTGTGTACTCCTTGATCTTCACTTCTGAAATCTCCCTGAACACAAGGGTGCAGTTCTTCCATGCACGAAAAAGAAGCCTCTGCCAGTGCTGCTACAGTGAAACCATCCACTGAAACAGTATTTGCTTTTTAAAATCCATTTTTCTCGGAGGTTTCCCCACATTTTGCTGGATATGTTGAGCTGATGAGTCCTTTTCACTTCCTGAGTAGTTTATACGCTTTAATAAAGAATCTGATGGACAATTTTTTCCTTTATGGGCAAAGATTTAAATTTTAGCCTGTATTAAACTGAAGATATATTGGGGAATAAACTAATATTTCTTACATAGAAGTTTTTAATTTGATCGAAACCACCTTATTTTACAGAGTTAAACGTTACTGCTGGAAATAATTTCAAATTTGCACATTTAATCCTAAGAATGGTTCTGAAGTGAGCTTAAAACTTGTGTGGACTGAAAACTTTTGAGGACTGAAAGAGGAAAAAGAATCAGAAAGGGATAAAAGATAAAAGACTGCGGGAGCTAAAATAAAGAAAGACAATCCCTTCATCACCTGAATAAAACCCACTAAGTGTTGAAATGAGGTCGAAAGATATTAGCTGAGACTGTGAAGTAGAAAGGCAGCAATTATTTCTTTGGAAAGTCTCTCTTAAGGACTTTAAGCAGGAGCCTGGAGGGAGCTGCCTCCAGCTCGAAGGAATTGCCCCTGGCTTTACCAGGAGAGAGGGAAAGAAAGGAAGCAATTACCCACTGAACAATGGCGCGTTAAGACGCTCCTTTCTGTTTTCAAACCCAAGCTCCCTCCCCGGTGTGATTTCCAGCTGGGAGAGAGGAGGAGAGGGCCCCGAGGGAGGCAGCAGCTGTAGGCAGGGAGTCGCTCTCTGCTGGCTGGAATAGCCCCGATGGAGGAGATGGAAGGGAGATGGAAATCTCATGTGACCTCTGAGGATGCTCGTTCCTGCAGGGATGCGCAGCTGGAATAGGACTATACTTGGACCCACTTTTTGCAGGCCTTACTTCACCAGATGGTAACAGAGGAGGTTTAGATTGGAAATTAGGAAAAAGTTATTCACAGAAAGGGCTGTCAGGACAGCCAGGGAAGTACTGGAGTCACCATCCCTGCAGAGATTTAAAAGACATGTAGGTGTGGCGCTTGGGGACATGGTTTTGTGGTGGGCTTGCGTGTGCAGGGTTAGTGGCTAAATCTGATGATCTTAGAAGTATTTTCCAACCTAAATTATTCTGTAATTCCTGTTCCTCTCTGCACTGTCTCCTCCACACCTGCTGATTCCCTCAGCTGTCCTCCATAGAGAAAACTCATCCCTCTGCTCCTCTGGAAGTTAGGAGGAGTTGGGGAGGATTGGTCAAACAAAAAAGTGGAAATCCTGGGCCCATTTACTAAAAACCACCACTTTTTAAAACTAGAACCCAAATCAAACTGTTGCAGGCCCCCTCTCAAACCTGCCTTGCCATCAGGGCACATTGCAGAGCACCTTGCATGCAGCAGAAAGTTGCTGGGGTTTAAGGCACTGCCACAGTGAGATCCCTGGTGGGTGAAATAAATCAGCTGCACACATGGCCCAGTGTGAGGGGCAGAGAGAGGAGTTAGAGGCAGGAAGTCCTTCCAAGCTTCACCACCCTTCCAGGGCAGGAGGAAGGAGAGACTGCTCTGTTCACTGCCCATCATGGAACACTAAGGGGGTTTAAACACACACAGACACACAGACACACAGACACACAGACACATTCTCTTGATGGCTGTGCTGCACCTCGGCCTTCCAGGAGCAGGGGATTCACTCATCTCCATTATTCCCCAGCACTTGGATGTGCAGGAACAACCCATGGCATCTGTGTCTCAGGCTGAGTGCAGGGAACAGCTGGAGCCTGCTCTGTTTTGTGAGGTCTGTAAAGCTCTTGTAGGTGCTGGCAGCCTCTCTGCCCCTCTTCTCCCACTCCAGCCACATCTCCCCCTCCTCCCACAGCCAGGCACCCAGCCTTGGCCTCTGGCCCCAGGGCTGTGCACAGCTGGACAACATTTTTGGGCTGCTTGAAACAGCCGATTCCCACTGTCTTTCTCAGCCAGCCTCGTTCCTCTCTATGTATGACCTTAAACCCTTCTTCCTGTTGTTCCTCTTGCTGCCTCTTTCTTATGCTTTGCCTTCCCTGACCTGTTACTGCACTTTTCCTCTCCCCATCCTTTTGCAATTAGGTCAGAGGGATGTTGTCCCATCTCTAGGACACTTATTTCTAGTTGTCTAATAATCTGTGAGTAGTGTTCTGCCTCCCTCATGAGTCTGTTCCCAGATCCATATTTCTGTCAAGGTTGTGTGAAGGCATTTCTGCAGCCACAGGTTGGCCTGAGTGACTGGGGGATTTGCTTATCTGGGTGGAAACCACCCCAATGCCTCGGTGGTCTGTGTGCACCCTCCACTCCTGTCAGGCTCCTGGAAGCTGCTGCCTCACATGTGTTAGAGGGCGTTATTCCCCTTTCATTCTTCTCTGGATAGAGCCGACTTCAAAGAGATTTTGTTCTTCATATCTGCAGGTCAAAACACTTGGGAAAATGATGCGAGCAGGGTTTTCCCTGCAATGTCTGTGAGTCAGGAGGTCATCAAGGAAACTGGTTTTGCTCCCTGGCCAAAGAGAACTTGTTGCAGTCCCTCTTGGGGCAGTCTCTGCAGGAAGAGTGGTCATGGGAAAACCAGACTAGGTAGGGCTTCAGTGACCCCAGGGACTTTGGTGTCCATCCAAGCTAGGAGAACCTGGTGGATGAAATGTGGATTTTGAGATCATCTAACAAAGTGACCTTGATGCTTTAGTGGAAGGTGTCCCTGACAGTGGCAGAGGGGTTGAAAAGAAATGATCTTTAAGGTCACTTCCAACCAAAACCCTTCTATGATTCCATGATTCTAGGCAACAACCCAGATATTGGTTTGGATGCAGCCGCTGCTGAGCATCAGTGCTGCAGGTCCCTGATGTTTTCATGTCCTTTATAGCATGAGTCTATTCAGCCCTGTGGAACAAAGGACCAGGGTTCTCTTCTTGAGTCCCATGAGTGGATTTCTCCTCCATTCATGCTGTGAAGCCTGAAGTTAGCACTATTGTCACCTGAGCCATGCTTTGGGGTTTACTGGTGGAGAGGATCTGAAGACAGTGAGGAGTTTGGGTAGGTCTGGGGAGGGTGAGAGCAGGTCACAGGTGGCTCCTCTCTGCTACCTGTTAGGAGTGGTGATTGGAAATAAGTCCCAGAGCTCAGGTGTTTTGCTGCTGCCCCTGCTCAGAGAGTACATATACCCAGCCAGCCCTGGGGGGGTGGTTTGTCTGCTGACGGGTGGAACCTGCAAATCCTGGTTCATCCTCCACCACTTCACCGAGGTAGGATTGTGCCATGGGTTTGCTAATAGGTCCCTTTTTTTTCTCTTGTGGAGAGGACTGCTGCTCTGCTGTCGTGACTCACCCCTGTCCTGCTCATAGCTGGGAGCCAGCAGCAGAGCTCATGTGCAGCCGTGTGTGGCTCCCCTCTGCCAGCTCCTCTGCCTGGCAATCCATAATCCTGATGAAACACCATCTGGGCTGGAAGTGTGTGAATATCCAGCACTGCAGCACCTCAAATTCTTTCTTTATGCTTATTAATAACAAGCTGTAAAAATAGCAGTCAGACAAGATGAGATCATAAGGCTGATCGTGGGATGCCATATGCTGTCTGTTTTACTGAGGGGGACACACAGAGGAGACCTGTGCTCTCTTGCCAAAGCAGGGCAGGGCTGGGGGGCAGCAAGGCGTGTATGGGCTCTGTCCTATTTAGGATAGACAGAGAGGCTCTGCTGGAAATTGATGAAAATTTCTGAGTCTGAGGAGCAGCACGTCTGTGGACAGGACAACTATTCCATGGATTTGTGGTGGCTTTTTCTGGTTGTGACTCCAGCTGCTCTGTCCTGACCACATATCTCTGTTTCTTTGAGGTGACGATACCTTAACAGAAACCAAAGATTTTTCCCTTTTTTTTTTTTCTTTTTTTTCTTTTAACTCTCTTTATTGTCAAGTTAAGAGTTGAAAAAACTCAGAGAGAAAATGTTGGGCCCATTTTTGTTCATATATGCTTCAAAAAGATGATGTGTATATTGGCCAGCTGTGGAGTAGCAATATTTTTTGTGCTTAAAAGAATGGTATTTCCAGCACCTAGCAGTGTCCTATTTATATTTCATAATCCTCTGGCTGAGGAGTGTTAGTGTAGATTAGGGATCTTCAGACTTTGATAGTTCATGGACAACAACGCTGTGTTGGTGAAGTGTGAAGGGCAAGAACCTGCTCCCTGCTGACCCAGGCCAAGGTGCTGTGACTTCTTGTGCCTTGGGGATTTGCCTGTTAAATCCGGGCTGTGGTTCATGGCAAACTGCAGAAAAGTTCATGCAGAACCGCAGAAAATTTCCCCTGCATAGGGAATTAATTTTCTAACTCGGAGTGCTGCTCCTTTGGTAGCACCCCGGGCTACATCTCTGCCTTCCGGAGGGGCTGTTTTTTGGGGGGGGGGTTCCTCTAATACCCAGACCAGCCTCTCGCTCCTCTGCCCTCAAGAGGCTCAGGTGCCCATTAAACCGTGCACAACCAAGAGCAATCGCGGCCCTTCGGTAACATCCCTTCCCGAGGCGGCGGGTTCTGCTGTCCGGGACGCGCGCACGAGCCGCGGCCGTGCCGCCGGGTGTCCGCCAGGCACGGCGGGGCTCCCGNTGCCGGGAGGGGCTGTTGTCACAGCTGCACCGCGGCACTCGCTCTCCAGCTGCTTTTGGCCGCCGCGCTGGTGGCTTGCAGGGAGCACAGCCAGGGACCCCTGCGGGCCCCCGCCCCAGACAGCTGGGGAAAGGCTCCTTTGGGTTTTCCCGGTGCCAAAGGCTTTTATTCCTTAGCACGGCGTTAATCTGAGGGTTCTGCTCCTCCGTGTTTCCCCGATGGGCTGCGGGCTCCACGCAGAGCGCAAGTGGACGATGATGCTGGAGAGTTTGTGTCTGGAGTTTCAGGGAGGCACAGTCCTGCCTTCTTGGGTTCTGGGTTGTGTTGGCCTTGCAACCAAGATGGTATTCTTTATTTAAGAAAAAAAAAAAAAAAGGTTTATTTTTTCATGACTTTTCAAATTGTTGAGAAGCCTGGTGGTAATACAAAATGAGGACCTTATATTGCTTTTAGACAGTGACACATGAGCTTTTGATGAAAAATCAATAAAATGACTAGTGTTGAACTTAATAAACTATTTAAAAAGCTGTGAAACACCAGGGAGTCCTCTTTTGAGGAAGACCATTGTCTTTCCAAAAGGAAAAGTAGATTTCAGAGGAAAAAATGTGACTAACTGTGACTAGATGTAGTTGGTAATTTGTTGGTCATGCATAGAGGTCTCTCTCTCTGCCTCAGATCCACCTCCAACCTTAACCATACCCTGGGCTGAGCTGTAGTGTCAATGTGCAACTAAATTCCATCAGCCTTCATAGGTCAGGCAATTCTCTTCCTTCTCCAAAAGGCAAAATCAGCCAAAACCCTCAAATTCTGTTGTTTTGAGGAATAGGGCACTGCAAGAAGCAACTTTGCTTTTGGGCATCTCTTCCTCATCAGTTCTGGGCAACAACATTGGACATTGTTCCTGTCTGTGCCCACCTTGGGGGATGTGTAGATTAGGGCTCCGTAAGGCACTGCCATGCTCCAGGAGCAGGGCAGAAAAACCCTTTTTTGTATCTGCCCCTGAAGGAATCTTGCTGGAAGGTGGATCAGGGAAATGGCTCTGCAGGAGGCTGTTGTAATTGCCAGATTTAAGCTGTTAGGCTCTGAATAAATCTTAGCTTTTGCTTTGCTGGGCTAATTCAGGCTTGAAAACTGAAGTGTCAGCTTATAGCCAGGCTTTTCTGTTTGGTTGTTCAAGATTGTGTATATGTGTTACGTGGCTAAATGCAAATAAGCTGCTCCCAGAAAACACAGTCACAAGTGCTAAACTTATTATCCGCATGGAGTGATGGTGTGAGCGACTGGAAAGCACACAAATTACCTTTTTCTGCTCAGAGTGAAAGTGATACTGGTGCTGTAGTCCCTGACAGTAAGGAATGACTCTTTCTGGTTGGACAGGTTTGATTGGCCGCTAATTTACTCTCCCTCCTCTCATAATTCAGCACAGTTTTCTTGATGCGCTCTGCCAGCTTTCCCCAATTTGCTGCTAGGAGGATTTTCATGCAAGTGAGTTGTGGATTCCAGTTAAAACATGCACAGAGCACGCTCCTGCTTGATGGCTCTGTGCTTAGATGTCGCAGGAAGAGACAGTATTTTGTATAACTGCAAGAAAAATACCATGTTCTAATTAGTGTAATTTATAGTCCCTTGCAGGCTAAAACAACAGCTGATGAGTCATGAAAGTTCCTTCTTCTGACACTTGCTGAAAGAAATGTTATTTTAGCTCCTGTGTTTTTTGGGGAGGGGGAGGAACAGGGTGTGGAGGGTCTGAAATGCTTCACCCCTCTCCAGCACCTATGTCCTGTAAAGTGTTTCTTGTTCAAAGATTTCTGGGGTGGTTGCTGTGCAGTGAGGGAACACTGATTATGGCCATGTCTAATTATCAGTCATGGTGGATCTCAGTTTGAGTGTTTGCATCTGAAGTGGAGCTCCTGAGCCCACTGTGGTTGCTGGGACAGGAGGTTTCAGTAGCTGCTATTGTGTCAGTGTTGAATTTGTAGCTCAGCAGGCAGAAGGATGAACAGTCAAGACCCCCTGTGCTTTACCTGGGCACTGGTGTGTTGTGAACATACCGTGGGCAGATGAGAGCTGAGTGAAAGGTGGGACTTTCAATTCCATTTGCAAGGATGGTCTTGCTACTGAGTTTCAACCTTGTCCTACCCCTCTGGCCCAAGACTTTGTTCAAACTGGTCCCAGCAAAGGTGAGTCATTGGATTGAAGCAAAGTTTTACTCCTCAGGTTGGTTTTTCCACCCTGAACTTATCTCTGATGATTGGATGAGCTGAGGCAAACGGCTCAGGACCTGATTGTGAACTGCAGGAGTGACAGGGGGTGGGGCACCCTCCCACCTTGCCCTGGGGACTGTCCCCTGGCCCTGTAAGTCTGGCTGCGACCATGAGAGGTCAGCAATGGACCTGCCCAGCAGCCAGCTGCCCTCCTTGGAGCAGGCACTGCAGGTCCCCCTCCATTCGGGTACGGGGATGCCATATGGATGTTTTGCTCAGCATGTGCTGTCCGTGCATGTGTTTGGAGCGGTAAGTGACATAAAATAAGCTCCCTGGAACAGTGGTGTCTGCAGCAGGCTGTGCCAAAGGTCGCTTAGTTCACAGCAAAGCTGAAGATTTCTTCACTGAACATTTCTTTTTTTGTCTTGCTTGCTTGTTTGGCCACCATTTCTGTGGTTTATGCAACAATAGTAAGATGTGACTATCTGGCTCCATTGTCTATGAAGTCCAAGAACTTGTGGAGGCTTTTGTAGGGAAAGAAGCATTTTACAAATCTGCGTCTTTGAGTGAAAATGAAGTTGCAGAGAGTTCACCCAATGGCATGTCAGTTATGAAGGGTCCTCAGACAGCAAAGGAAAGGGCCATTGATGGTTGTGCTGAAAGTGTGCCAAGGTCTCTGCTGGACCACAGACGTTAGGCTCTCTGGAAGTGTTATTTCTAGTTCTGGCTTAGTCCATGATTTTGGAGAATTTCTTCAAAATTCTTTGTGCTCGTGGCAGAAAAATCATTGCTGTTTTGGCTCTGACAGACAGCGGAGGTGTGCACCTGAGAGTGGAGAGTCAGTGCTCTGTGAAAGTGGTCAGGACTGAGGCTGGTGGTACATGAGGATGAGAAAAATGAGAATCCTTAAGGAAAAGCCATCTCACAGGGGTAAGAGTGCCACAAAAAACTCACTCCAAGCAATTGGCTGGAACTTTGTAGGGTTTTTGGTGATCTCTGTGTAACTTGGTGCATCTGTAGCAATGTGTGGCCTTTGTTATCCAGGTTTATCAAGGTCAATAATAATAATAATAATAAAGGAAGAATACAGCTTTGTATACTTATTCAAGTACTCTGTGCTTGTGTAAAAACCCAGAGTAACTCCTGAGGCAAGTGATGATCTCAGCTGAGTGGTGCCAGATAACAGGATTTCTGGCAGACACACACAATTTTAAGGTACTTTTTCCAGCTATTTTTATGACTGTTCATGAGATGGTATTTAATCCATTACTGATATTTGCAGCATGACTTTAAAAAAAACAGTGCAGGATTAAATAATTTCCACAAGAGTTAATTTCTCAGGAGGAAAATTTCTTTCTTAAGGACTGCACTTAACCTGAAAACTTCAAATCCCCAGGTAAATTTATCAAGCTACTGGTTGTAAAATTTTATTGGTTCAAACAGATTTTGGGTGAAAGGATTTCTCAAGTGAGTAGCACTCAACTAAATTTAATCTGAATCTTCTCTTTCCTGATGTATTAAGTCTTAGTTTATTTTTTTCTTCCATCTTTGTAGCAAGAGGCCTAAAATCCTATTTTCAGGTATTTGTGCTGAAGTTTTAAGGGTTGTAACAAAACCTGATGCATTTTAAAGCAACATTTTCAATATTTTTTTTTTATTTTTATGGAGGAGAGATGCTAGTTTCAAATATGATTAATGGAAGTTTGCAGATGCTTTGTAGCTCTTCCTTTCTTGGTCTTATTCCACCCTTCAGCCTCTTTTTCTTCCTCTCATCAGTCACTGCTGCGTGAATTATCTCAGTCCCTCCAAAACACCAAGCTGAATAGTCTGAATTGTCCCAGAGAGAGCAAATGGTTTTGTTGTTTTGGTTAAATCTCTGTATAATCTTCCCAGAAAAATGGGAACATAAGCAGAGATTGCTGAGACAACAGCGGAAGAATTAATAGCTGCTCATTAATAGTTTTTTTTTTTTTTTTTCCTCTGTGCCTGTATCTAACAGCTGGGGTGTCTTTGTACAGCCAAGTGTGGCAAATAGTTGCCATTGTGAGTGGAGATATTCTTCTTTCTGCCTGTTAGGAGTTAAGGTTGGTCTTAATGAAAAGTCTCAGGGGGCCTCCATAGATGACAATGAAATGTTGTTACACCGTGCAGCTTTGCTGGAACAGCCCCTGGATTTCACAGGGCAGGGAAGTGGTGGCTACAAGCTGTTGGTCTTTTGTTTGTGGCTTCCTTCTCAGAACTGGCACTGGCCTGAGGAGTTGCCCTCTGCATGTCTCCTACCACTTACACATCAAATGTCTTATCTTCCCTCTGCAGAGTATTTCTTCTCTCTGACAACAACCTATAGCACTGATAAGCTGTGTTTTCAAGCCAGAGGAATCATCCATCACAGCTTGTTCTTCTCTGCCACCGCGTACGAGGCTCAGCCGCAAGCATGGCTGGTGCTCAGCTCCCTCCACAGCTTGGTTGCCCTGGTGGATTCTGGCTTAGGCTAACCCAGCTCTAGGGAAAATGGAGCTAATTAATGTTCTAGTGCTGAAATTTGTTTTCCAATGTGTTATCTCCAGAGATGTCTCCTGAAAGAGTCGAAGCCTGGGCTTGGATGTCCGAGGGGTTGGTCTGGACATGCCAGTGAGTGTTTATCCCTTCTATCACAGGCCCAGGGATGGGAAAGGTCAGTGCCCTGGACAGACACTAGAAATATGGATGGTATTTCTGCCTCTGAGGCAATTCCTTTGTGATCCTATGGTCCATTCTTGGCATCCCCAAGTGCCTTGGCTGGATTTAAGCCTTTTATTTTAGGAGAGCAATATCTAAAGTTGGTTTTCCATATCCTGTACCCTTGTTTCTCTGAGTTAGTAGCACTCAGCTGTGTGCCAGGGCAGTTTTAGGGCACCATTTATGGTTCCAAGCTTGAGCCCTAGATCTTCTAGTGGAACTTGCTGTCCAATTGCAAAGATAAAATTCCTCAGAGAGCTTTAAAACTCAAACTCACAGAGCATTCCTGAAATAGTTGTGAAATGATATTAAGTAAATACCTAAGGCAATGTTTAGATGTGGCAAGCAAAGATGCCCTGAAGCTATTGAGGCTTGCCAGTTGCCTCTCAAGTGTATTCTGGAGCTTTTAAAAAGGGCTTTGCTTTTGACACAAGTGACCATGCAAGGCACATGAAATGCCCAGGTAAGGTGGCAATCTGCTGCTTGAGGTGGAGTCTGGCAAGTGAACTCCAGGCAATGCAGCTCTGAAGTGAGAACCTGAGCAAAAACATACTTGATGCTCTTAGAAGTGACTTTTTACCACCTGCCATATATCACAATTGGTGTGACTGGGGAGGAAAGGGGGCAATGTCTCCTTTGCTCTGCTCCTTTGTGTTAAAAGAAAATCTTATCTGAAAGGCTTTAAATCTTTCCAGGAAGATAGCTCTCCATCAGAAAAGCTGAAGTAAGTCTGGGCTTTACATATATGACAAGTGAAAGTCACTTTAAAATCCCCGATTAATAAATTGTCATGGTTATACCTGGTCTTGTTCAGCTAAGTGTAATTTATAGAGGTGCTCCAGTGGCTAAACACAGCACAGGGCACAGGGAGGGATAATTTCAGCAACTTGTAAACACAGCTTGTGTTCCCCTCTCAGGACATTTGAAGGCATAACAAGAAAAAATTAATTGTTTAGACCATTATTTAGGAGTGTTAAGATGCTGGTCAGCAGTCAGGTTCTTGGTGCAGCTGATCAAGTATTTGAGCAAAGCCTGGATCTTGGGGATGAATCCAAGCAAGGTGGATCTTCCTCTGAAGTGTCTACAGAGTTTTGCTGGCAACTACATTTACCAAGTCTTATCTCTAAAGCTCCCTCAAACCTGACCGAGGAACTCTGATTCTCTTTGGGTGTTTTTTCTGCAAGCCATTAAAGCTTTCCTTCTAGTTCAGGAGAAACTGGGTTTGCTTTTAGGAAAGATGGACAAAATGGGCAAGCAAAATGTGTGTCTTGACTTTCATGCAGCTGGGGAAAAACTCATCAATCGAGCCAGAGGCTGCCATGTCTGTCAGGCATTTCTGAGCTGGTGTTCATATGGTTTAGGAGTCAAATCTATTGTGATCAATTATGCAGAGAATTAAAAGTTGCTGCACATGTTCTTATACTCCAACAGTGCATCTGAGCACAAGGAAAAGCTTTACTATGTGCTGACCTTGTTAGGCTGCCAGCCAGTGTCCTGGGGTAGTGTGGGCAAGCCCTGGGGTTTGCACTGTCAGGCAGAAGAGGGGTGGTGTAGGATAGGCTGGGTTCACCCTCCCAGCTGTGGCCAGAAAAAGGCAGGGACAGAAGGGAAGAGAAGATCTCAAGGGAAAGGATGTGGTTACTTGTGGAACTGATTGCAGAAAGCTGTGAGCTGGGAAAGGGGAAGAAAACGGTTGGATTTTCTAGGAAAGACACTGTGACAGTAGAAGATGGGCTGCTTTTAATAATCTGTTCAGAGCTATTTCTGCAAGAACAATGAATCTCTGTGTCTCAGTCATTCCCCATCTGTTTTCAGAACTCATCTGAAAACTCATCTTTTCTTCCTTTCCTTTCCCCTTCCGCTCTCTCCACTGTCATTTTTATTTTAATTTTGCCTCTCTGGTCTCCGAAGTTTTTGTGGGGATGGAGCTTGAATGAGGCAATAGACAAGGTAACACACTTTAACCAGTAAAGCAAAAGCTGATTTATTTTTATTGCACCCATTTATTTTCTTCACACCCCAAACATCTTCATAAAGGAAATGATTTAACCTTTCGAGGATGAAGTATATGCCAAGGAGTTCTGGGTTTGTGTTGTAAAGTATTGTGAAATGCAAATTGAGAGAGGAAAGGCATAAATCCCTCCCCAGTTTGATGCAGCTTTTGTGAGGTGCTCCAGGTGATATTGTTTGCTGTGGGAAGGGTTCCTGCCTTCACTCCCTTAGCAAATATGCAAATGTATTTATGTACAGATATTAAAAGGATCAAGGAAGGGAAAGACTTTTTTACCTTGAAAGGCATTATTCCTCCCTCTCTTCCTTAGTTCATGGTGGAATTCAGGTGCTTTGGGAGAGGTAGAACATGAGTGAAATGGGGCTATGAGGTGTTAATGGGTTGAAATCTCTTAATGCATTAAATATAGGCTTAGACATTCTCTCATTATGCTTTTCCAGTTCCCTCACCCAAACTGCTCTCAAGGGTATGCTTCCCCTGGGTTAGAATAATCACCTCTCTGGTCTGCCATCAGAGAGCCTCTGCTCACCGAGTATTTCCAATTTTTCATTAGGATAATTTTACAGCATAGATTTTTTTCTTTTTTTCCCCTCCTGCCAAAACACCCAGCCGTATGCTATTATTTTCCCCGTGTAAACTGCCACCACTTCCCTTTCCTGAGCCGGTGGATGTCAGGGAGAAACCTGACAGCCTCCTCTCCTGATAAATGATGGAAGCCTAAAGGGCAGCGTCTCCAGCCAGATCTTGCGCCGGCCGAGC
>WAAG01051531.1:0-30047 GCA_013390105.1 Tichodroma muraria
TGTTTTGGCTGTGTTAAAGCAATGCCCCTCAAGATTATTTTGCACGAGGATCAAATGTAAGATCAGCGCTCTGATAAAATCACATTAGTCTTAAGTTATTTAATAGAGTATGGCAACACTTCAAAAGTAGGATTTCAGTCAGCATGATTGCAGCCTGTATTGGCATCAGTGCAGCTGCAGAAGTAGCAAAGCTGAGAGCCTGGCCAGTGAGGAGGGTCTTTGCCTGGGGTGATGTTGTGCTGCTTAGGCAGAGGAGAAAACTGCCGTCTTGAAAAAACCTGCTTGTGTTTTGGGTCCTGAATATTGATCCCTTTGCACTTGCCTGCTTCACTTACTTCTGCTTTATGGTTGTTGAATGTCTGAGTGTCTGAGGTTGGCAAGGGAGATGTACAGTCATACAGTAACAGACAGTCAGGAAACTGGTCTGATCTCAAACCAGAATTCTCCTATTTCCCAGAATTTGGCTTAGTTGTGAAAGGAGTTGCTCAACTATCAGTGACTCTGCACCATTTTGTTTCTGCAGTATGTTGAGAGAGGGGAGCAGAGAGGAGGAAGGGAGCAGAATAAATTTATTATAAGCTACTTCCTTGCTATGATGTCTAGTGTAGACAGGGCATGAATGTGTTGCATTTTCAGAGCCTGAGTTGGAATGATTAAGGTATTTCTGTAAGAAGTGCCTTTAAAGAAAGGTACTCCAGCATGAAGTAAATAGAATGCATGATAAGTTGGGGCAGAAAGTAGTAAGTATAATGTACTAAAAGCTAGTTTTATCTTTGGCAGTGCTGGGAGAATGTATGAGGTGGGCAGGCACAGAGTGCAACAATGAACTTCTGGCACAGCCAAATTTAGAGACTCATTATCTCTGAATCACTTTTGTACACTGTCATTCACCCAGGGAACTATTTCAAGCATTTGGTCATTGTTTAAAACACGTACCACGTAAAATAGGATAGGTCCTGGTATATAAAATAGTGATTTGTCCTAGAATTTCTAGATCCAGCTGTCACGGACTTGTCTTTGCTGTGCCATCAGGAAGTGTAAACTGAAGATTTTGATAGAGTTACTTGAAAATAGAGAAAATTCTCAGTTCTTATACTTCAATCACGTGTTAATCTGCATGAGAGCATTTTAGCCACATGTGCTATGAACTTTTAGTTCTCTTAGCCTCCTTGCCTGTGTTCCCATCACTCAGACATACAGTGCACGTCTCTCCATCCAAACCGTGCCCCCCTCACATCTCATGTGTTTGCCAGATGTCAGCTTTCCAGGGACAAAAAGTAAGCATGGGTGGCCGATAGCTTTTGCATGAATGGAGGCAGGAGCAAAGGAGACAGAGACAAGGGATCTTTATTCTCAAGTGTTCTTGAAGTGTAAATTTTTAAACTGCTTCTTCAGAGCTCTGCAGAGCACAGATGAGGTTTCCTGATTTTCTTCTAGTAGTCTATGCAGCCAGTGGGATGAGATGGACATGGAGGCTCCAGGCAAGAGCAGTTTTCTCAGATCGCACAGGCAAGCCCTTCATCCTGAGCTTGTGGCTGTTGGAGCAGGTGACCAGTGCTGTGTTCCACTGCTGTGGTCTGTCTATGGTGAGGGCTTTTTAGTCTTCATCTCATTATCCATCAGTGTACATGCAAGAATGCAAACCCTTGCTTTATCTAGACATAATCTACCTGAAGTTACACAAACAGGAAAAGCTGAATGGACATCCCAGTATGTTTCCAAAATAGCTGTGCAGGTGTTGTTGAAATGTTTTTGAGAAAATAAGTGGATCTGTTCTTGGCAAGCTGTTCCCATTTTTATTTACTTTTAGTATCAAGGGAACAAAAGTACATTGATGTACTGCTATAGCAGCATTCAAATGCTTGGAATCAGAAGCTCAAAAAATAATAAATAGAGATTATATTGCAGAGGAGAGAAAAAACTTTGCAGCCATTAAGACAACAAAAATATTCCCTACATGGAGGGAATATTTTATGACCAGAACTCTGAGATGGCACTTGAGGAATGTCATCAAAATACCACAGCCTGAAGACAATTTTTTTTTTGTCACAATTTTAAGTCTCTTTAAGAAAAGCTTCTAGTTGCAGACTTTATTCCTGAAGGGTTTTTTCTTCATGTACAACCAAAATCAGAGATTTCATTAAAACGTATGTATTCATAAATAAAGCAAACTACTGACCTAGTCAAGGTTCCTTAGCTGAAATGCCCCCACATGCAACGCTCCAAGTAGCTCTAATACCTGCCCAGTCTCATGCTTGGCATTAAAATTCCATGGCAAGTTCTACTAAGCTAACAGGGAAAAAGTAGTCGAGTATAGGGACAGGTGTATTTTTGACAGATTTTATGCAGTACCGACACTGATTGCATTAGTGAGTGCAGGTTGCTAATGTAAGGATTGATTTCAGCACGCTTAATTAATAAGGATTAATTACGGCACGCTTTTGCACATGGCTTCAACATGTCTTCTGCTTGTGGGTACATAAGTGGTAAGAAGCTTGTAAAATACTTGGGGCTAAAGTGCTAATTTATCTATTTTCTGCAAAGCAGGAGGTGTAGTTTGACAGTGAGACCACAGAGGCTAAGGGCTGAGAGAGCATAGGTCCACAATTCTGGTGTCTTGGACAAGCTTCGTATTTAGAATAAGTAAGACAATTGTTCAATGAAAGGATGCTCATCTCAAAGGATGCTGAAATCTCACCTGGCTGTTACAGTTGAGAATTAAAGACACTCTTTCCTTGAGGATGGGAGCAAATGAATCTTTTCTGTCTTGGTTATTAAGAAATCCAACTAGAGCTCCTTGTTGTTTTTTTCTTGTGGATCTGTGGGAGCAGGATGGCAATTGCGAGTAGCACCAGGGCTTGATGGATGTCCAGGCAGAGCACTGATACAGAGTAAAGCCTCTGGAAGAGGGAAGGCTGATATCACACTGTGTTTTTTCCATGTCACTGATCAGAGCTGGTTTTTTATGCTGTTTTTATTTGCTTTGATGTTTGTTTCTTGTTTTTAATTGGGAAATGAAGGAAGCTAATACAGTTCTTGAACAATGTAAATCACTAGAACCATAGAAATGAGAAGTGAAGACTTCTTTCTTTCAGAAAAATAGTAAAAAAACAAAACCTGAGTGTTTAAATATAAAGAAACTCTGGCTGACAAAGTGTAGGAGATCTGCAGTAAGCAAATCTTACTCTTTTTTTTTTCTGGTAATGCCCTTACAGAGTTATTTGATTTCTGCAGATAATGGAGTAAAATATGCACAAAGTACAACTGCAGCTCCTTGCTAATGCAAAAGCAATTGGTTTCATAAGGGTGAAAATTTTTTTTTTTTGCTTTGCAAAGAAACTTTAGAGAAGGGTACTGGTGTCTTTATTGTAAGTAACTCAAATATAAATACTGCTTCTGTATAGTTCTTTTATAGACATTCCCATCTGCTTTTGCCCTTTTGTTTTTGATGTGCTTATCTCCAAGCTGAGGATTTTATGTGCAGCATGCTGTATTGTAATGCTGCTTCTTTACTTCAAAGGCAAGCCAGGGAAGCACTTTTGGATGGATTATCTTCACAGAAAATCTGCTCATGATAAAACCTTACAGCAAACTTTACTAGATTTTAATCTTTTCTCTTTTAAATGCCTAAGAAGTGATGAAAGTTTGTTGCTAATGATAAGAATGTTTTCACTACTGAAGCTTGCAGATTTTAAAAAGAAAACCCTAAACTAAAGAGAACTGATTTGGTATTCAGTTTCATTTTTAAAAGGAAAGAAATAAGTTTGTGGGTTTGATTTTTTTTTTTGGTTTTATTTTTTCTTTGGTTGTTTTTTTTTGCTTTTCTTTTCTTTAATAATGGAACCAAGTAGATGTATACGAAGCAAAGTTACTGCCCTGGTATTGCATTAACTTATTTTTGGTGAGGAAAGAAAGGACCCAGTTATGGAATTAATCCCTGTTTAGGACCTTGTCCGTTTCTGTGGACCTGACAAAAAAACAATCAATGGCTAATATTTGAATATTGACACATTATTAAACCAATGAGAAGTTAGATACGCCTTTGTGAACACACATTTTGGGGCGAGAACCCCGGGAATCACTCTCTTTATTTTCCAGTCCAAGGGGATCGGGCCGCGGGGCCGGGCCCGTTCCCAGGAGGCTCCCGGAGCCCCGAGCCGGCAGGGCCGGGCCCTGCCGCCGCTGCAGCGCGGGCCGGGCCGAGGCTGGAGGGCAGGGAAGAACATCGGCCCCCAGCACGGCCTGGAATCTATCACCGTGACGGCTCCACCGCGTCTGGGAGGGACCGCGTGGCCCACTGCAGGCCCCGGGTGAGATATTACCATTTTCAGTGCACAATGAGACCTGCAGACCTCAGTCTTCTTCTGAGTGAGAGGAATGGACAGAGTGAAGACACGTAGAGGACAACATGGAGACACCAAAGTCACTAAGAAAGAGTCAAATCCCAGATGGAAGGAGTATGAGGAGATGCCTTATTCCTAGGCTGAAAATCCTCTTGTAAGGCTATGGAGAAAATGTAATTGATACATCAGACTCTTTTTCCCTGTAACTCATTGGAAAAGCATGGTGGGTGTGTGTGTGAAGTGTTCAAATTGTAGATATGAGCAAAGGCATTTATGCTAAAGCAANGACTGAGAATTCTGGGTGTTGTTTCTATACATTGTCAGTGGGAAAGAAAGGAAGGTGTGACGGGAGGAGAAGTGTTCTGAAGGTTTTATTCTGATTCTTATTATTATTTTAGTTTTGTGAATAAAATTTTTGTTTAAGATTTGAGCCTGCTTTGCCCTTCTCCTAATCCTATCTCACAGCAGAAAATAGACCCACCACATAGAATGGTGCGTTGACCAGGAAATCTCAAATTGGTGAACCTAAACCGCTACAGTTATAAATCTTAATCCATAGGAAATGAGTTAAGAAAAAGTGCAAGGCAGTGGAATTGAGTGAGCAAGTGACAACATTGCATATCATGGCCTATCCTTCATGCAAAAAATGGCATTAAATGTCATATTTCAATCCACTTGCCAAGCTGTAATGGAGAGTGAAATATATTGATCATGTCAGAAGTTAACAGATCCTTTGTTGTCTTTTTTTTTTTCTGTTCTAAGGGGTTGAATTCCTAGTAGGCATCTCTGCTGTCATTTCTCACATTTGGCCAGCTGAAACAGTAAGAATTATTTATAAGGCCACTAATTGGAACCCCTACATTCTCCCACCCCAGCTTAAGTTTACTCTTTGTTTCCTTGTCAAGAGTTGTTAGATAAATTTAATTCACTACTTTTTGCCTTTACTGTTGCCTGTGTTTGTTGCTTGGTACAATGTCTCATGGTACAAGCAGAGCACTGCTAAGGCATGGCACTTCTCCATCCCTTGTGCCAACTTCTTTCCTAAATCCAGTATTTTCCTAAATGCCTGTGGTCCTCTGGTAAAGTGATTACAGAGATGGCTGCAGTCCTTCCTCACCGTTTTATGAAACATTTCACTGCTTCTCTTGGATTCCTGGAAGTTGGTTGTGGGTACAGAGCTTCTTTCTGTGTTCCCTCCTGGCTTGAGTTCAGCATGTTGATAGCCCTCTGTATAAAGTGAACCTTGATAAAAAGAATATTCTTTCTTTTCATCTAGCTTTCCAACTGCCTAAGTTTTGGATTATGAATGTTTTTTTTTGTGTAGTAGATTGGTGTGGGAAAGGAGAAAACAGTCCAACAACAAAGCCAATACCACTGGCAATAAAAATGCTACTTAAATGTGAAGCATGGTTTCTTCATGGTGTGCTTCTCCAGGCTCCAGTTCCTCTCCATCCCGCCTTCAGCTCAGAAATAAATATATTCAAACCAAATGCCAAAACAGAACTTTCCTTTTTAGACTAGCTGTAAGTTCAGGACAGTCTAAAAACTTGCGTAGATAGTGGACTAACAGCTTTGCCAGTGTCAATTTTGTATTTATTGCATATTCAGGAAATTATTTGAAGGTGTGTTAAAACTCTTTGAACTGAACTGCTGCCCTGTGCAAGCTGGAGTACATTGTTTTGGTTAAATGATAACACATGAATCTCTAAGAAGGTCCTCTGAATATGTAATGGTGCTTTTTGTGCTCATTTTCATGAGAATTTGGAGCAGAAGGCTACTAGAATTCTCATATTCACTAAGTTTAAACCAAGAATAATAACAGCATGAAAAAAATGCTTATAATTTATGAGTGAGTTCTGGATAGTCCTACAATAGCCTCCTGTCTGCTAAGCTTCTGGTCTTTTATTCTGCTGTCTTGGGTATGTATTGCATAAATATGCCACAAGAACATTATTTAATTTATTTGGAGGTTACTTAAGGCTGATTGCAAGAATAATCTCTAAAACTCTGAGAAACAGACTCTAAATAACCATAATTTTGAAACAATTAAAATGTATGAACAATAAAGTAGTGAGATCTGTTTTGGGGCCATGCCTGCAAAATGCTGAATTTCTGCACATTTAACTTAAGTTTCTTGGAAATGACCCTTCTCAATTTCATTTCATGATCTGTGTCTTCTATAAACTCCTGCGATTTGCTAGGGAGGTTAAAGTATTTAAACTAGTTAATAAAAGTATGAGCAAACAGAGACAGTTGAAAGAAAGAAAGGCTTTATCTTGTCTATATACTTTTTCTCTGGTGAGTAGAAGTCGTGGATGAAGTAGTGCCTTTATCCTCTATCTGCCATCCTGCAGCCAAAATTGAATTGTACAGATGCTTGTTAAAACTAGGATGGGATCTGGATAATAGAAATTAGGACAGAAATAAAAGCTACAAAAATACTTCAACATAGTACTTAAGGTACAGTTATAGGAGTCAAGTCAAGCAATATGGTCATATTTGTACAGTGTGCATTTGTCCACATGCACCTAAAAATGTCATGAATAATACTTGCATACCCATGTTTTTAGGTGGAAGTTGCAATTTACAACCTGGGAGAGGATGAAATAGTGTCTGGTAATAATAGAGCGGTGCTCGCACAGCTTTCCATCGAAGTGTGTCAAAGTATTTGATGGGAAAACTGTGACTCTGAACTGATTTGTTCATTCCATTTGGCAGCAAATTGGGGAAGAGGCTGCGGAGTCTCGATTTCCAGTCTTGGCCGTGGCCCCAGGCTAAGTGTTTCAGTTGCCAGGCGAGCGTCTGGGATTGCTGCGAGCGCTTCCCGAGCGCTTCCCGGCAGCCCGGCTGGGGCAGGAGGGGCTCTGAGCAGGGCCGGCTTCAAGCACCAGCCCTCTGCCAGCTCCATCTGCAGAGCAAGGAAAGAAAGACAAAACTTTCCCAACAAGCTGATGTGTGGTGCAGGATCTCTTCCCTGGTCCTATTCTGTTACTTTCTAAAAATGTCTTCTGGTATGAGCCCAAAATCCGCCGGACTGCGGGAGCCAAGGTTAACAGCAGCCAATGCGATGCCGTGGGAGCATCTCTTCCCTTCCCTCGTCAGTAGAGAGGCCTCCACCTCCCTGCTCTGGGCTCCGTCTCTCCTGTACGTGTTTTACCTTCCAATGAAATGCTACCTTTGACTCTCGTGCTCTTGTAAATTTAAATGTTAATATATAGAGGTTGTGTTAATACATGATGGGGCTGATTATTTGGTTAATGTTTTCCTAGATGGTGGTTGAATGTTCCATTTCCATATGGTGTATGGTGGTGAGTATGAAGTTACCTGGAGAGGTGTGATCCCTTTTCCAAACCTTTCTGGTAATTATTTGGATAAGAGAAAATAACTGTTACCTCATGGAAGTAAAATATCATCATGTTTCTTTGAAATTATTTACTGTTCCAAATATTGGAATCCCCTTTTTTTTTTTTTTTTTTAACGTATATATATCTTCATTCCTTACCAAAACACTTAAATATTTCAAATGACCACTGACATATGTGTTTAGTTGTACATTTTCAAAGCCAGGTCTGAAAAATAATATAGAACTTAAAACTGTATTTTAAAAAAAAAATTGCACAGAGCCATGTCTTGAAGTTTCTTAACAAGAGGCAGGTGAATAGAGCAATTTTCATCAGCTCTAATTTGATGGATTTGTCTACTCAGTCAAGTCAGAAAAATTTAAATGGAAACTTCGTATACTTCAATGAGTGCATTAACTAACTATGTGGTTTGTAGGCTTCAGATAAAAATACAAAAAGGAAAAATTATTTACATTTTACACCTTAGACCTGTAAAATGCTTGGGCTATTATGTTTTATAAATATTCGTTGTTAATTTAATTCTTTACCTGCTCTGGAGGTAAAGATCTTGAGCTGCCAAGAGAATGTGAAATCTTTGTGTTTCCTCATTAAGTTCTGTGTTGGCAAAGTTCACTTGTTTCAATGTAACTTTACTGTCAAAGAAAGTCATTATCAGAAGAAGCAATTTCTTTGTCAGTAAAGCCATTTTGAAATTTTTGGATTGGCTTTTGATTTTATGGTTGTGGCAGATCAGAGAATACAACTGCAGTTTTTTTCTTACTTGAGATTGTTGATGTCATCTTCTATGTGAGCTGAAAAGTTTGTTTTGAACCACATGGAGCCTTTTCATGCTGTAGGATTTCCTTTCTAGATATGGTGAATGGGAAGAGCGTTTTCAAAAAACAATAACTGGAAAATAAGGGCATTCCTAAACTGGCCATAAAGACTAATCCAGAAAAAAAAGCAATCCTTCTATTGTTTGGTGGTTACTTAATGTTTTGCTCCTTTTAAATGCACTCAAGGAACACATACAGGGTTAAGGACCTTTTTTCCTATAAGAGTGGAAAACATAGCAAGTATTTGTACTTAACCATGGTGGTAAGTAGTTCTGTGGTTGGTAGTAGTGAGTCGGGTTAAAGCAGACTGATGGGGCAAGGGGGAAAGGACAACGTTCTTTACAAAGAAAGCAGAGTGTTGGAAATAGGAAGGTGCATCAAGTGGCCCTTGTGCCACGTGTCAGCACAGCCTCACAAATGCCACGGTGCTGGTCTTCAGTGTCCTGCTGGATACCGTGGTTATCCTACAGCACTTTGCAACCACAGCTGGGCCGTCAGCTGGGTAAGTCATGCTGTGTTTATCCTGAGAGGTCATTCCTGGCCAGGGATCAATACAGATCTGGCAATCCCAGATAGTTTTGAAAGAACAAAGCTGTGCTGGAGAGCCGAGGCTTTCGTCACGTCGGTGGAAAGTTTGGAGATGCGGAGCGGGTTCGGTCTGTGCTTTGGGCTGTGGGCGCGTGCTGGGAGACCTGTTTGGTTTCATGGCTCTGCTTTCCCTCGACAGACATCCTCACTGCAGGATGCAAGAGCTGGGGCTGCTGTGCCACTGTGCTTCCTCTATCACCTGTTCAGCTTCACTGGGCTCGGGTGACATGGCTGGGAAGCAACAGAAATGTCCTGTTGCCATTTTTAGTCCTGACTGGCATTTATAGCATCGGGCACAGAAGATGTTCCTCAGCTCTGAGTGAATGAAGCCTCTAAATCAAGAGCTGTATGGCTGCTAATAAAGCAGCTGCTTACTCATTGGATCTTGCATCCTCAGGAATTCTTCACATCTCTGGTCAGCTTTCATTTTGTAGATGTATGGGAAGTATATATCCATCAAGGAATGTACTATTAAGGAAAAATAAATGTGCGCAGTATATTTTGTTTGAATTGTCATTTAGATGGAGATGCTTTCAGAAATCGCTTTTTAACTGGAAGACTGTTTCAGAGCTGAAGTGATTCAGAGGAAGAATAAAGCCTGTGAAATTCACTTCAAGCAGGGGTGGAAAGAAGCAGTAATTTGTCTCTTTCTCCATTATATAATTCAACAGTAGGTTAGAAGTGCTTTCAGCTGCAGAAACAGGTCTTTTAAAAGCAGCTTGTACAGACAACAGATTTTTCTGTGTCCTGACTCTAAGGGGTGTTGGCTCCTGTTTTTGCAGCCAAGAGGAAGAAGTTCAGCTTGAAGGCTTGTGCCAAAGCTTATTCCTGAGGACAGAGACCATGAGCCCAGGCTGTGGGCTCTCCCCACAGTACTGGGAGCCTCAGCCTCCTGCAGAGAGGCATTGGGAGCTGGGAAATGGAAACCAGGCCACGGGTGCTTTTGGCAACATCTGTGTCTCTTTTTATAAGACAGTATACCTGGGTTTTGCTGCACCTCACTTCCTCTCTTCTAGAACAGAGTAAATATTTGTTCTGAATCTCTGTCTATCCCCTAGTATTTGGAAGTCTGCCCTGAAGGTGTGTGAGTGTAAGACCTGGACAGGGAAAAAGGAGGAATATTCCTGTTAAAGCTACTGCAGAAGAGGAGAGAAAAGTAGCTTTTTAATTTTTTTTTTCTCCCTCCTCCTCCTCCTTCTCCACCTCAGAAACAAAATCCAGCAAAATTACCATTTCATGAAATGCACAGATTTGCTTTAAAAATTTCCTTCTGCTTCAATGTGTTTTCTTTGCTGGCTCGTCTCTGGAATTCATCTGCATTCACTGTGTCAGCAGGCACTATAGCTGAAGCACTACTGTAAAAATTTCCAGGGATTTTATTAATGTGGGTTCTTGTGTTATGCTGATGCCTATTCAGTGGATTGATTGTGGCAAGATTTCAGAAATTTGACTTTGTTTGCCAGCACATTTGCCAGGTAATTTCTGGTTTAAACTTGGTGATCGTTAAGGGAAAGTGGTGGCTCCTACAGGCTTTATTGGACAGATGTATATGAATGCTGATTGTGCTAGTTATTGTGTCAATCTCAACTGACACCATGCTAATCAGCTTCTTTTTCTTTAGCTAGCCTGGAGTTACTTTTCTAGCAGTTTCTATTTTCCTCATTGCCTCGCCACGTATGTATTTCTCTCCTAGTCTTTTATTCTGCACAGATGCTCTCTTGATGATGTTTGGACACAGGCAGGGAAAAGCCCCTTGTCATAAATATTTTCTTTTTTTTTTTTTTTTTTTCACCCGTCTTTGGCAGTGAAGCATTTGGCCACGTCTTCATGTTGTCTTCCTACCAGTATTGCTTCCAGATGTTGTCTTGGTGCTTTTTTCTTGTTTGCATTTGGATTGTCGCTTGATCATTAGCACTCTGTTTTTGAGAGGGAAGCCTTTGACTTGGTAGCAAGCAGACATGAACCCAAGCCACAACTGTCTGACCTCAGCTTCCTCCGTTTGAGATTGTGTTTAGATTTAAGATGTTGGTTTGGCCTATGGCAGCAGTCAGACCCAGCCACAAAGTGCATTTCTGGGTTCAGAGGTGGATTTTACCAATGATCTGAGACTATGTAGCTTATTGCTTCATGTTGACTACGTGTAGAGTCAAATCCTGTTGCTAAAGATTTGATCCCTTTCCTTTTGTTTGGAACACTTCTATGGACAGCTTGAATCTTCAGAGGAATTAAATAACCTGAAACTCTGTGCTTGATGTGATTTTGTTCTTGAGGGCTATAAATACCATGACAAAATGGAGAATGGTCCCACTCCAGACTGAAGTGAGACCATCTCTCCCCAATGACCCTGGCACAGACCTGAGCTGTGCTGCTCTGATAAGAGGAATTGGAGCTCAGATTCTTCTTGCAGCTGCTTCAAACACCTTTTCCTTCCCATTGCTCCTGGAGGAGTCTTGGGGGAGTCAACCTTGTTGGAGTGACAGATGTGACAGTGCTGGGGCTTTTCAAAGAGAATTATTAATTACCAATGTAAGTACCAAAACAAGCTGTATTAACCTATGTTCCTCATAGCTCTCACTATGGATGAATCAAGCACAAGAAAAGGAGAATGCTTTTTTTCTCACGTAGCCCAAGTAATCCCATCCTGGTCTCCTGGCTATTGCTTCTGGCATGAAGAATATTAGCTTCCTAATATTCTTTAAGTGGTGTCTGTGTTTTGTGAATCAATGATTTTGGAGTGTTTCCTGGGGAGAATTTGCTCCTTTACCCCATCCTTAGGAAGTGGAAAATTAGCTGGAGACTACCTTACTGTATGCCATCCCCAAATCAATGCAGCCACGGTTTAGAAAGCAGAAAAGCCCCAAATTCAGTCTGGTACAGAAATGGAGACCTGCAGTCCCCAAGTGACAAAACATGGGAAGAGTCACACAAGTGACAAAGACTCTGTTATTTCAGACAAATTCACCCCAGCCTAGGCAAGGGAGAGGTCTTCCTCAAATTTCAAGCAAAAATGGTTTTGGTCTGGGGTTCCTCAAGACTGAAGCCCCCTGCTGTCAGGCAATGGATGGAAAAAAAAAAATTCACTCTACCATTAAAAGCTGCTGAAGAAATTGAAGAGTTGTTTCTGTTTCAGCAAACTTCATGTATCTCTTCCCCTCCCTTGGCTGGAAGAAAGTCAGTATAAATACCATCTTGTAAACTGGTTGATTTGGCAAGATGCAGATGTTTATTCCTATGGAATAATTTCCTATGCAGCAGACTTGTTCCAGAAGTAATCCAGAAGCGGTTAAATCTGGAGAACAATGTTACATTTATATGTTCCACAAGAATTCAGCTCATCTGTGCTTACTCCTTCTTAGCTGGAAAAAAGCAAATAATGCCTGGATTTCTCTTGCTGAAGGTGTCTTGCTTCACACGTTCTCTTGGTGAAGGTGTGAAGGAGCTCAAGGGCTCTCTCTTTTTTCGGCCCACGGGAGGGCAACATCGAGCTGCAGCTGAAACAGGCATTGACAGAGCAGGTGTACAGTTTGTTAATATAAGAATCAATGAATCAAAACGAATTAGCTAATTTAGGAGTATTATAGACTATGGCTGTTTAGTGGTATGCCAGTCTGCATCCTCTCTGGCTTTGGTTGTATTTGTGGTTAATCTGTAATTGCTCTAAATTCCTTTTGTCATCTGTAGCCAACAACATACGTGAAGAATAAGACAAAGTTTATTAAGGTGTAGACCTGGTTTTTTTTTTTTTGTTTTTTTCTTCTTGCTTCTCCTTCCAAACTGTATTGCATAGTTAAGTGTTGTGTTGAGGAAAATGGACTCCTAGGGTTATGATTTTGAGTTGTGGCATTATCTAAGAGTACCTGTATGTGAAAGGCTGTGTGCTACACAGATTGCAGGCTGAGAACTGCACAATACTGATGGCATGAAGTTCAGTTATTTCAGCAACATACCAGCTTTGGTGTTTAATGCAGGTGCCTTTCAGTAGCAGGAGCAGTGTAGCAACGGTAGCGGCACAAAGGGTTTGTTTTGCAAAACCCTGCAGTCTCCATAAATGCTGATCACACTCTGGAGTAAGGTGCTTTGGGAGGCTGAGAAGCCTGACTCTAGAGGAGCTGAAATATGGAGCAGATCTGCCAGATCCTAAGAGGCTGGGAAACCAGATCAGACAGAGCTTGGCATTCAGGCTGAGTCTCTGGTTCCATGATGTTTTCAGGTTCACAGAACTATAGTATTCTATACTATATGGAATACACTACACTATGCTGTGTGGGAAGATACCTGTCAGGATCTTTGATTGATAGGTGAGTGAAGGGAGAGGGGGCTTGTGACTGCAGCCGAGACTTCAGGAACCTTTCTTCTGCTGTATCCCTTTGGCCGGCAAAGCTGGTTTTGCCAGGAATTACCTGAACTCTCAGGGTCTTTTCTCCAAGGGTGGGTGGAGACCCAGGTGGAGGTTGTGATATACCAGGCACTAATATAATTTTTGTTTCTAACCAAAATTATCTGGAGGCATAAACAAGATAAAGTGATTTAGTAAAGGTGGTGTCTTCTATTAGACTGACTAATCCACAGTCAGGTTGAGGGAGGTTTCAGGTTTTACATGGATGTTAGTGGTATGGTTAAGAGATCTTCATTCAGGTGCTTTGGGGTTCCATGGAGGCAGTATATTGCCAATTGAAACAATATTTATAGTTTGGAAACTCTCCCTTCCCCAGCAATATAAGCTAAAAGCATTATTGAAACTAAAAACCAGGAGTTAACAAGGCATGGATTTTTGTGCCAAGTTCCATGATTCTGCAAGGGGATAATACTTGAATTTCTTTTTTAATGTTCAAATCAGGAAAGAATGACCTAGGCTTCCCCCCCATCCCCCTTTTTTCCTTTTTTTTTTTTTTTTACCCCAGGAACTCCTGAAGTATATTGGCATATACTTAAACATTGATAGGATATTATAGATGATGGATTGGTGTGTAAAGGATACATTCTAGTATTTTATTAGAAAAGCAATTGTTTGGATGTGTATCACTTCTAGTTTAGCCAGAGGCAGTTATATAGTTTCATATAGCCAGTAAGAATAATTCTCTGTGAATTGACATTTTGGGAGGCTATCAATCTTGCAAGGACTCAAAAAAATTCTCAAGTAGAAGAACGGGCTTGGGTCCATTTTCCTCTTTGTCAGCAAATGCCTTTTTTGGGTCCTTGGGAGCTAGATTTGGTCCAAATAATTATTCTTTAATGAAGGAAAAAAGAAATCGGTCTGGAAATTATTTGGCCTTCAAACCTACTCTGTTGGCCTTCTGTTATTGGATTCCCAAACAACAGCTTTGTTTGTCTGTGCAGACCTGGCCTTGCCAGTAAGAAGTGTAGGTCTTTGGATGCATTAGGTCAACTCATTATCAGCAAAGGGTGTAAGTACTAAGGGATACTAAGGGATTAATCAGCATGATCTCTTAAGGGTGAGTAATAAAAAAGCTTAGTGTTTTTATGTAAAGTTCAATTATGCTGAACTTCAATGAAAGTTCAATGAAAAAATAAAGAAACCCAGATGAGTTTTAAGTCTCTTAAGAGTTACTTCTTAAAACTAACTCTGGTTTCTACAAGTGCATTTGACTTATTTTTGATGGCTTATGTGGAATCTAGGGGGCTTGTCCCACTAACATTTCACCTCCTCCTACTGGTTTGTCAAAATGTGTTTGGGGCAGGATGCTCCATGCACGGTTACAGTGGGAGACCTTCCCCATGAAGAGCAGTCAGGCATATCAAATCTAGGGAGAAAAAGAGGCCAAAAGAAGCACCTAAAGGGGGGCACATGTAAATATGCAGGTGTGGCCATGCTGTGGAGGGGCAGCAGGAGGGCTCAGGCCTGTGTCCAGCGCTGCACCTTCTCTGGCCATGGGTGTCCCTGCAGCAGAGGCAGCCCTTGGTCAGCTACATCTGTCATGGCAGAGAATTGTTCCCACAATGGGAAAAGCAATCCCAAGCACCCTTCCAGACCTTGGTGTACAGGTAGAAACCCAAGTGTAGCATAGCAAGACCAGGTAAGACACTATTTTAGATGAGCTCAATCTGCACTGACTTGCCTCAAACAGAGGTGCCACAATTTGCTCAGTTTTTCTCTCCAGCTACAAATTCCTTTCTCATGCCACCTCTAATCCCTGTTCCCCAACCCCCTTTTTCTCCTCCTGGAGCTCTATACAAACCCCTTCTGATGAATAATTTCACAAGCTGTCTCTGGTGCCTGTGCCTCCCCCAACCCTGCACTGCTGCATTGCTGTGGCAGCCCCAGGTGAGCCTTTGCTGCTGAGGAACTCTGCAAATTGTGTGTGGGATTGAATGAAAAACATCTGAAAGACATCCCTGCTGCTGCGAGATAGGCCTATGGAGCTGGAATGTTAGATTCTTGTTGACAGTTGATGTACAGCAAGTGGGATGATGTTGTATGGAAATATGATGTTCATAAAAACGCAGCCCATCAAAATACTCCTCCCTTTTTTTCCCCTCCACCTCCAAAAAACATAAAGTATTTGGACTGGAACCACTTACAGCACAGGCTTCTACATTAAACAGTGTCAAATGGCAAAACTTAGAGAAAAATCTGAAACTGGGGAAGGAGACAGGATGTAGGGTGGTTACAGGGGTTAATATTGTTTCAACATAAATGTAAAATACTGCTGTTCTTTACTCCATAGACTTGCTAAATCAAGCTTCAGATAACATAAAGCGTTGAGCATTGGTGACAAACTCTTGGACAGAGCTGCACACATCCCACCACTTAGCATGGTTCTCTGGTGCAATAGTTCTCTGTTACCAAGTACCGGCGAGTGCTTTCTGGCTTGGTTTGATTCTTTAATTGAAAAATATGATTTCAAAGTGGAGCATGTGTTTTTGTATGCATGTAGCTGTGTTTGTGTATAAACTCACTGATTTCAATTAGTTCCTTGGCCTCTGGGCCCTCGGTGTGAATGCCAGGACTGGGCTACGACTCGCTGCTGTCGAGACCTGCCACAGCAGCTGCGGATGTGGCAGAAATCCACACAGCTGCAGTGACTGCCTTAGTTCAGGGCGTGCAGAGCCTGTGCCTAGGGCACTGGAGTAAATAAAAGGAGTAAAGATTAACTGATGTTTCCAAATTCTGTCACTGAAAAATTTGACATACCTACACTCACATGCACACACACAAATACTTCTAAAAAGGAAGTGCTCTGCATGCGCTGTATCCTCTGCATGTAATCTCTTAGACACCCAGCCGCTGAGCACTCATAAATAGTTTGAAATTTATTCCTCAGTGGTAACTTCCTACTGTGGGGGAGGAGTCAGGGACTTTACAAAGTGTTCTGGGACTTGTACTGAGTGACTGTGGGCAGAACCTGGGAAGGGCTGGGGGAATTAGGAACCTTTAAAGCAGGGCTGTAGGAGGCTCAGGAGGGCAGGTAAGTCAGCAGAGAACCTTGTGGCAGCCAGTGAGGGTAAGAAGCAGAGTTTTTGCAGCTAAAAAGCACAGCCCCAACTACAGGCACAGGCAGTTGCCATAATTTCTGACAAGCAGAGACAGTTGTTCCACTGTGTCTTAAACCTTTCCGTGATGCAGCTGTGTCACAAAGCAGCGAGCCTCTCTCTGAGGGAAATGGGGACATGGACAGGAACAAGCCCCCCCCTTACAAGCCCCCCCTTGTGATGCTCTGAGCTTGCTGCCAGCTCTGTCACTGTACTAGCATGACACTTCTGAGTTAGTAAGTCCTGCAGAGAAACAATTACATTTGTGGGGGCTCTGTGCTTCACTCATGGAGTCAGATGGCTTTTGGATCAGGTCAGGTGGTTTGTGTCCTCCAGGAGATAGGCATGTTGAACACAAGTTCCAAGTGTGTGGGTGGGTAAAAGACAACTTGTTTATTGAACTGTAAAAAACAATGGGAAGCCCTCAGGTGGGTACAAATGCCTTAATTCTCCTGAAGACCGTGGTGATGTGTCTCCTCTAAACCTCTTACTGTAGAGTTTGGGACTTGGAATGTTGTGATTAATGTAATTCTAAATTCCAGGAATTCTAAACTCCTTAACAGCACTAAGAAATTAAAATCTAAAGCTCTGGATCATCAGCATAAGATAAAGACTGTACATCTTGACTTCACAGAGTTCAGAGTCAGTTTCCACTTCTGCAGTAGTGAAAATTTCTTTAAGCAGAGGTGTCCATTTTAGGTTGTTTAAATAATGTGTCAGAAGAGCAAAAGAGTATGCATGGATAAGGGCATGATTGATGAGTGGGTGGAGAATAACTATTACTTTGATGTTTAATATTACAGGCTAGCAGAAACCAGAGACAGATGTTTTCATTACATTTTCTGTCTTCAAAAGATGGTAAATTAAGGGTGGTCCTGGGTAGCAAGGTGCTTTTCAAAAAGTACAAGGGAACAGCACTGAAATTGATGTATTAGTCATTCTTTTCTTTGTCCTCTGAAAAATGAAAATGCTGCATGCTGGATTATGGAACTCTGCTGATGGTGTCATTTGTCATGAAAAACTCTGCTTGCTTTCTGCATCACCTTTTTAATAATTGATACCTACTCTAAGATCTAAACTCACAGTATTTGTACAGTGACAGAAAATAAAACTTCCAATAGAGAGCCACAGATAATAAATTTACCTTTTCTTATGCTTTCTCTACTGAGATTTTGAGCAGAATGATCATATCTGGAGAAAATGCTTATGAAAACTTTTAAAAGTGAACAGTCTAGGAGATGATATATCTAGAAACAGTAACTACAAGGAGCATCTGATGCTACCATTTGGGGGGTTTATATGGCCTAAGTATTCACTTAATAGCACTTAATAGTTCAAAATATCTGCATTGCTAAGGGAGAAACAGTGACTTTTTAAAAAAAAATAGATACAATAAAGTTAAGGGAACAAGGAAACTACTACTTAAAGTATCAGATTATCTAAGTTTTTTGAATATTTGTCAATCTAATTGCCAAGAGAAATTCTCTGCCTAGCAAACATAGATACATCTGTGCTGTCTGTGCTCCCAGTTGTAAAATTTGATTTAGGAACCATTAAGTCCAGCAATACACCAATGCTGTTGGTGCAAAGTCTCAGAGCTGTGTTTGGCTCTCTGTGGGAATTCCTCTAACCAAAGGGAGCAGTGACCAGCAATCAGTTCTTGACTGCAGGGTCATTTATTTGGTGCCAACCTCTTTTATCAAACAAGGGATCCATAAGCCTCTAAGCTGTAGTGTCCTTTTTTGCTAGACACCATCGATACAAGTGTCTCTCAAACCCAGTGTCCTTGAAGAACTGGAAAGGTCAAAGGCTGTTGATTTGAGCTGACGGGATCCTTTTCCCTTAGGAATTCTACAAGCAGAAGTACTTGACTTTAGAAAGCCATCCTAGATTTTTTTGTTGTTTCAAAAGTTGTTCTTTCAGATAGTCCATTGAAATAAGGATTTCTCTTTCATTTCTTCCAAAAAAGAACTTCTGCCAAATGTCAGCAGAGGTGGAAACCATGAGTTCAGTGTATGCACAAACTGATCAACACCAACTCTGGCACTGAACTCTGGCAAAGGAGCCCAGCTCTGTTTTGAAAGGGCCACCTCCAGGAACAAGAGGCAAGTTCAGCAACATAATATTTTCCAGTTTTCTTTGAGTGTTGATGATTTTCATCCTTTTAAGATTTATTTCATAAAGCCAGAGAAGGAAATACCACCACCACATGTCAGAACATTCTGTTTGCAGCCAGGTCTCCTTGGGTATGGCTGGCTTGCATTTTCCACATCGCAGCTATCTCGGCTAAAGTGAGCTATTCTCATTATCCTAACAGTGCAATGGTTTTCAGCAAACACTTCAAAAAAGCCTAGAAAAGAATAAGCAGAGTGGATGGATTGCTAGAAGTTCTAAATTCATATTAGAGGAATTTATATTAAAATTCTGTCAGCACATATTTGGATGAGGGTCCTAACTCACAGTACAAAACAGCAGAAAGTACTGCCTAATAGTTTTAGTTGAGTGGCAAGAATCTGGTAACCTTCTTCCTCAAAGGAAAAGTAATTTAAGTGTACACAGGAATAAACTGCTAATTCTTTATTAAAGGGCTAAACATCTATTTCCTAAATTATAAGACTTAACAAATATTTGTCCCATTAATTTCCTTGGTAATCATACCTTCACTAAGTTTTCTCTCTGTTTGCTGCCTTCTACATAGATTTATATGGCACACATTCACCAATGAATATATTTTGGATAGTCTCACTGATAGCAAAGTCCTATAACCACTGCCCTCTTTCATAAGGAATTATCCAGCTAGTTCTTCAGCCTATAAAAATTAACTGCACAAACTTTACTTATTAAAAATAATGCCATATCTCAATCTATTTTTTACTCAGGGATACTGGGTTTTTCCTCTCTATATATTTTAAATGTTAAAATGTTAAAGGTATTTTTGTGGGGAACATACATTAAATAAAAGTATTTCTGCATTGGGCACATTAAAATCAATCCCTTCTCACTCATTAAAATAAATGCATGTATTGGCTGGTCTGCACTGCCTGCTGTTAAATATCTTTGTTCTTCTCTGCACAGACTTTGTGACTTGAAAGTAAGAGGTTTGACTTGTAATCCTTGACCATCACTGAATTTCCATAGAACTGGTGGAGTAGTTTCCTTCTGACAGGAAAAACTATTCCAGAGAACTTTACAAACCTTGAATGAGGACGTTACTAATGGATGTGATTTTATATTTCTTCCTATTTCAGGTCTAGACAAGGTGTGCATATGTATGTAATAACAGTGAAAGCAAAAATCCAAAGTCCAGGAGTGCAAAAGCAGTCACACTGGAGTATCGTTGGAGAATGGCCAGTTTAACAGAGGTAAGTCGAAACCTTGCTGTAGACTTAATTAACTACAAACCTTAATAAACTGTTAGGTCACATTTTCAGTTAAATGACTTAGTATTGATTAGAAAACAAAGTAAATTAAGTATTAAAAACCCCCAGACATTTCACAAAACCAAAATAGCCATGTATTTTTCTTGCTTTTTTTTTTTTTTTGTGTGTGTGTGTGTGTGTTTGTGTTTTGTTGTTTTTTGTGGGTTTTTTGTGTTTTGTCTGTTATTTTGTTTTTTTGTTCCTAGGATGTACTTAACAATTTTTGCATCTAGCAATCTTGCCATAACACAGGAGGGTGGAGTTTCCTACCTTCCAACATTTCTGTGCATGCGTTCCTCTTGCCTGCTGTGCTCTTTGCTGAAGAGAACATAAATAGCTTCTGATGCTAAAGAGAATATTCAGAAACCTTTCTGAGAGTGTGCTTGCCAAAAGGCATTCAGCATTCCTGAGTCTGCTCAAAAAAAAAGCCTAGCAGAGATTTTAATTTCAGTAAATAGGTTAATATTTATGTTTAAGACACAAAATTTAAAATGTTTAACTAAATCATGAATTCTTTCCACATGGTCTGGAGGTCTTTGGACATTTTTCAAATCTCAGTTTCTTAAATGCCCAAGTATAAAACCACATTAGTATTCAGAAAGAATTTTTGAATCTTCATGCCTTATTTGCTCAGGCTAAGTGTACATCGCACTTTGATTAAGATTTTGCTGGTCCTGGAGTAAAATCATTAAAGATTCATAAATGACCATTGCTTTTTCTCCTCCTTGAGAATGTACTGACACATTTTATGCAATTATTTGTCTCAAGTATGTTCCTGAACTTTTAACCCCCTTTACATTCTCTTACGCCTACATACATTAAGTCCAAAAATCTTCATTTTGAAGCATTTTTAAAAGCTAATATAGAATTCATTTGACTTTCAGTGAAAGTAAAATTATGAAAAAGCACCCTGTCATGGAAAGGCTCATTGTTAATTAACTACATGTGTGGTTTCCTTTGGGGGATAATTTCTCTCAATTCTTTAATTTCTAGGTTAAAACGCCTTTGAGTCTAGGCTCATCTTTTGGAAAGATATCTCTAAAAGTGACTGCTGGATAAAGTTGTCCTCCAAGGTGAAGTCTGCTCTCACATCTCCTGCTCACACATCTCAGCTCCATGACACGGAGATACAAGGGGAGTTTAATCCACCAGATTTTTTTTCCCCGTTCTTTTAGCCTGGCTTCTAAGCACACAAGACTTGTGCTTTCTTTAGCACTCATCTAACCCAGGCCCTCCATTCTTTTTCATTATTTTTGCATAGTCTGAATTGAGTGGGAGTGGGATGTTTTCAGGACTCCAAGGTGTGTCCCAAGTCACCCAGCCCACCCCAGCCCCAGCAGCCAGGCACCATCTCTTGCCAGGGCATGACCCAAAGCACCAGACTGGCCCTTGGGTTCTCGTGGACCTGCCTGAGCACCCCTGTGTGCCCGTCCCACCCTGTGGGGCGTTTCTGGCACTCTGTGGTGGAGTGGCAGTGAGGAGAACTGCTCACTATCCTGTCAGACCCATGGGCAGTGTCTTTTCCTTGCTCCTGGATTTATGCTCTAACTCAGCTGCAGGTGAAAAAGCCCAGAAGAAACGGATGACAGCCATTATGTTCAGAGTCTGGAACATTTTAATGCTGAAACAGTCAGAAAGCAATTTGAATTGGTAGGTATACAAAGCTGGTAGAGTAATAAGCCTTTTTCCATCAGTTATCCTAAGAGTAAGGAAATTCATTTTACAAGTCTGTACAAAATGCTCCTGAATATCCATTCTTATT
The DNA here is from genome assembly GCA_013390105.1 of Tichodroma muraria. Taxonomy (NCBI): domain Eukaryota; kingdom Metazoa; phylum Chordata; class Aves; order Passeriformes; family Sittidae; genus Tichodroma; species Tichodroma muraria. The sequence goes on from WAAG01051531.1 coordinate 21,781, forward strand.
ATTAAAACAGCTTTCTTTAATGTGTTTATAAATTTCAAATGTGTACCTACTACAATTAAAACTGATGATAAAACCTTCACTGGCTGCAAGAGTAGGGATTATTCAGAATAGTCAATTATTCATTACTGGGAAAACACCTGCACAGGATTTTAGATTATCAAACTTGCCTGCTTTTGATGCTTTGGTTTAAACTCAATGTACACTAGAGCTTAAGTAGGATTTTGGTATAAAATAGGAAGGTGATGTCTGCATTGGAGAAGAAAGACATTCAATTTATATTCTCAGTAAAAGCTAAATTGGCTTTGTTTAAGGTGGACTATAAATCTCCCTGTATTAACGGTGCCTAAATCTTAAGCAAGATGGCTTTTTAGGTCTTAGAAATTCTTCCCAGCCACCTCTTTTTCTGCTGTTTGCTTTAATTAAAGAGCTAATGCATTAGTGACATCAGAGATACCAGGAAACTTTTAGTCAAAAAGAACAAATGAAGATTTAAACCAAATTATTAAAAACATTTCAGGGTTTCAGACTTGTTTTGAAATGCCTTTTTCTATCAGAAACCAAGAACTGAATAATTTACGATGTGTCCATGCATTCAGAGCACAGGATTTGGAATTGTAGCAGTCATCCTTAATGCTGAAAATTGGTATTTCTCTATATAACTCTTTAAAGAGACAAAAAATCCCACATAATTCTTTATTTTATTTTTAATCATCCTTCATGGCCATTAAAATATAAAATAATTTTTTTTAAGTGGCTAGCTTACTTTTGCCTATTTAGGACTTTTAGTTAAGCCAAGGGAATAAGAAAATTTCCTCCTACTTCTCTGATTATGTTCCTTGAAGTCATGTGTAATCTGAGTGTAGCCAGTCTTAGCTGAGAATGTGAGTAAAAGGGCCCTAATTTGTTTTTCAGAATGAAAAGTGAAATACATCCTTTGACAAGAGACTGATTTAGAAACATTTTGCAAAATTTTTTGTCACCCATTGTGTTGCTACCTCTCATCTTTGATAAGGTTAATGTTTTTCTAAGTTGTTATGTACTCATTTCTCAAAGTTTCTAGAAGTTATTTATATTATTTGACATATATATATATATATAATGGGCAACTTTCGGCAATTTTGCCAATGAACTTTTCTCCTGGATGAAGTCTTTACTACTACAAACAAAGAAATTTAAAGTATTAAGAGATTACCATTCTTGATACAGCTTTGCAAATATAGCTGTTATCGAAAAATTCCCATCGGGTATTTTGACTTTCCTTCAAGGTTATCTAAGTAAGAACACAGGAAACCCCATGTCTTGGTTTGGCCTGATTGGCCAAACACCCCCCCAGAAAAGTTAGGATAACCTTGGCTTTGGCAAAAGAAAATGCCGTACAATATTTCAATATCTCTTTTATACAAGAAAATAAAGCCTGAGTGGTGATTTTCTGATTCACTCCATTTGAGCCACAGGATTTTCTGACATTGTTTTTTATAACTACAATATTGTCAGCTGGATATTTATGTATCATATTATCTGTAGTTTATTCCTTGATGGAAACAAATTTCCTGGAAATAAAATTATTTACCTTCAAGGGTCTATACAGCAAGAGTAGAATAGAGAACTTCAAGAGATGATGCCTGTAAAACCCCCATAACTATTAGCATACACAAATCTATTGTGACTGTAAAATTGAATTTCACATGTTGACTGCCAATGAAGCTGATGAGACTGCAAGAAAATACTTATTTTGGGTAGTTTCATCTTCAAAAATTGCTCCATGATCTTTGACAATGATATCATTTCTTTGCTGGGACTTGTATCTGACCTGTGTGGATGGTTTGCTGCTTAGTGCCTTGTCAGAGGGATCTGTGCCAAAACAGATCTACCTTTGGAAGGGCTCAAGTGCCAAGGTCTGCGTGTCTTATGTTGCTCCATCTCTCTTTGAGGGTTGTTTTGTTTCACTCTGCTTTAGAGCAGTAAGTCCATTTAGAGCAAAGTTCTGCTTTGCTGGTGTGACTGAGGTTGTGATGCTGATGAGTGTGAAGTGTTTGTAACGAGCCGTGCAGTGGGCAGCACTCCCTGCTATCACAGCATAACCTGGCTGCCATCCCATCATAGTCTAGTTTCCTCAATCTCCCACCTTCTTACTACTGCAGTGTCAGAACTCTCTTCCTAAATGTAGAACAGAACTCTTGCGAGCCAAGAATCTCTCTATTGCCATTAAGCAGCAAACGCTTTTCTGTAACACAACCTGTTGTGTGCTGAGGTTGTGATCTTCTCCTGCTCCTGAAGCTTTCCAGGAAGCTTTGGGATGGATGGAAACTTGTGGCAGTATCAAAGATACATTTATTCTCAGCACTCCTGCCAACTCCATTCTTTCTATTTTTTATGTCAACACACAGGTTCAGTGATGCTGTGGCTGTGCAAATAACTCCACCACAGTTTCCATGACAGTAAAAGGATCAGGAAAATGTCTGTTTGTGGATGTTTGCTGGTTTTTGTTTAGCAGCTTCTACAGCAATGAATCCCCTAATTCTGCCTCTGTGGCAGAATTACTGGATATTTAATAATGATGACAAAATAGAGTCAAGACACAGATTCTCTACTGTGGTGAGAAAAATAGCACTTAGGTAGCAAATACACACCACTGCACTGTGCCCTCAAACTGCCTGATTTAGGAAATTCAGTATCTGATTAATGTGTTAAATATGTGGGACATGTTTGGTCAAAATTGAGGTATAAAAAGTTCACTGCAATGTTTTCAAAGGGTTGCAGTATGAAGGCTTTTAAACATTAGCCTTTTATTTTGGGATCAATATTCTAAATGAACACCTTGAAAGCAATGTTTCTGTCACTGCAGCAGTGTGTTAAACAGGCAAACTATATTCTGTGTTAGGTAACATTGCAGAGTCTGATTTTAGAAAGCTCAGGAAAATGTACTACAGTAACCCACACTTCCTTTTAGATGCTGCCACTTGGGCACTGTAAAGCATCCACAGTGGGGAGGAATCTGGTGCTTGCTTAGAAAATTCTCAGACAGGAGACGCTCTGGTTTGTGTACGTCTAGAAAACCACATAATTCCCTGAAGTGTTTTCTGTCTCAAATAGAAACATTATTTCTTCCTGGGGAGTGGCCTGGTTTTCAGCATGGAAAAGGGAAAAAAAAAAACAGATTGGAAAATACTCAGACAAAAATAATGATGTGCAAAATTTGTTGATCAGCATGTCCCTATTTTGGAGGATGGTCCTTCCTCCTTGAAAGGCAGGAGGGTTACATTTTACTACTAGAGCCAATTGTCCCCTCCCTCTGTGCCTCGAAGGAGTTAGGTGCAGATCTAAAATACTTAACTGTATTGCCTGTGTGTAATGTTAATTTGAAACATCAGGTCCAAGTAGGTGAGAGTGGCAGTTTACATTCAGGGATGACCACGGCAGCTTATTCCATCCCTCCCTCCTGGAAGGCGAGGGACTGGAAGCACAGGGCACAGAGGTCATTGCTGATGATCCCACCAGCTTCATTCCTTTTATTTTGCTGTAATTTTCTAGACATTCTATGTCATCTAAATGACAATGTAATTCTTTTTTGCAAATGTGGTAGGAACCTGAAAGGAGGTTGTAGCCAGGCTGATCGCAGCTGATCTCTTCTCCAAGGTAAAAGTGACAGAACAAGAGGAAATGCCCTCACATTATGCCAAAGGAGGTTTAGATTAGATACTAGGGAAAAATTTCTTCACTGAAAGGGTGGTCAGGCATTGCTGCCCAGGGGAATGGTGGAATCACTGTCCTTAGAAGTGTTCAAAAACAATGGAGAGGTTGTGCTATTGATCTCGTTTAGTGCTGGAGTGTTATGTTAAAGGTTGGACTCAGTGATCTTAGAGGTCTTTTCCAACATAAATGATTCTGTGTTTCTAGGAAATGCCTGGCTGCAAATTGTCCTTTAACCACTCAAGTGAAAAAATATTTCAAAAAGAACTTTTTTTCTTTTTTTTTTTTCTTTTTTTCTTTTCTTTTTTTTAAGACCTTTAGAAATATGCAAGAAAACCTGAGTTTTGGCTCTTAATATCTTACAGATGTTGTGATTATACCTACTAAACCACATCATTATTGCTGGAGCTCATGCTAGTGTTGCAGAAGCTGCTAGACCACTTCAGTAAAGCAGGTGGAGAGAAGCTGGAATTAAACCCTCTGTTTCTGTCCACTGGCCTGCAGGCATAACTACATACCTTCAGTGCACTTAGGGGACTAACAATAATAGCTTGCCAAATACACTTTTAATTCCTGGTGACTGAGCAGATAACCTAGGGCCTTGCACTGATGTTTTCCTGCCATTCCACTTTATATTTTAAGTGATCTGTTTTTCTGTGTAAGCTTTGTGTTGTTTTCATTAGTATTTTTTAATGCCCTGGTTACAGACCAGTGGTGAGAAGCAGCTCAGTCCTCAAACTGTTCACAGCTGGAATTTTTTGTTATGATAAGAGGAAGAGTAGGAAGAGAGCAGAAGACACAGAGAAACCTGTGGAGTTCTCTGCTTATCACTGACTTGCAAAGATCAGGTCTGGAGTTGAAATTAAATTCAAATAGTATCTTTTCCTTTCTTGCACATCAATAGTCTATTATTAACGGCCAATATCTGTGGCTCAAAATTAGTTTAATTAGCCTAATCTTAATAGGATAGCTCTAAGTATTCATCTGTGTTGTCCAGGGACCACCTAAATTAGATTGATTGGTAACTGCTTATAGATTGCAGTAACTGCAAATATGCCTTGATCCTTTCTGCCCACCCTTGCTTTCAAGTGGAGTTAATGTTCTGGAAAACTTCTTTCCCATGAAGCCAATCCATATCTTGGAGCTGCTGCAGTCGATACATTGACAGCACATGGCATGTGCAAACAGATGAGGATAGCAAACAAGTCAGATATTTTTCCAGGAAAAATACCAGCTCCCCTGGTTGAGAGGCCACCATTACTGTTCTCCACACTTCTCAGGGCCCAGCTCATTTTCTCACAGGTTCAGCTCCCTGTTATCATTAGAACTGATCAGAATTTTAGCTCTGAGATAAGCATAATATTTAAAAGCATTCCTGCTTCCAAATCCATCATTGACAGTGTCTAGACTTCTCTAAGCAGGAGGGCAAGGCACTAGAATAAACCCTATCCCATAAAAATGGATCTTTAGGTTTCCTAAACCAGTTCACTGTCCACTCTGAATACCCCTGTTGGAAACACTCACCACTGAGCTGAGGGTCATTGTTGTTATGACAGACCTTGCTAAGTTGTGACAGCAAGGGAGGGGACATTACTTGGGAGAGAACTCACCAGAGAAACAGGATGTCTTGAGTCCTGCTGGGTTCTGTGTAAGAGTCAAAGTTCAGCAAATGGCAGGGTAGCACGTTGGGGTCCTGAGCATGGAGGGATGAGCTCTAGGTAAGCTTCCACTAGGAAAGGAAATTCCAGCTGGCTGGGGAATTGTTGGCATGAGCACAGAGGTGGGGAAGGGAGGCTGTGAGTTTCTTCCCCAGCACATTGGTCCCCTCTTCCATTAGATTGTGGTTACAGCTCCAAGCACTATGAGCACTATTAATTCCTTCATACTGCCAGAAACAATACCAGGAGTAGTTCATCAACAGTGTGAAAGGGGAAATCCTGCATATAATAGTAATGCAGCACCAAGACATATAAACAATATTTTCAATACTGAAATAATTCAAATATTTCCATTTTTTTTTATTTTTTCTGCGTAACTATTCCTGCTTTGCCATTCTTGCTGCATATGAAATATTAGATATTTTGTGTTCTTGAACCCTCACGGTTGATTTAACCATTTGGAGATCTAATGACAATGAAATTAGGTGAAAATCCCATAAACCATCAGAATTACACATCTAGAAGCACATGGAGTTCAGAGTCAATATTTCTGCTGGAACAAAGATGTAGAGTATATTGCTGTTTTCATTTGGTCATACTGACTTTCTAAATTGCTGACATGCAGTGGTATGATGAGCATTCCTACTACTCTTTGAATGGAATCAAAAGATCTTTTTTTCTCCCAATTCATTTCTCAAATATTCTTTTCCCAAATTAATACTTCCAAGAAGTAATGAAATCAATTTTGTAGACTCTAAAGCTGGTTTTGATGCCTTATTGTCAGGGATCAACCAGTATTTAGTCTTCAACTGTAGAATGTCCAGATCTTGGGTCCTTAGAGTTATCAGGCAGTTTGAATTTATTTGTACTTATGCTCCAGTGGGCTTATAGAAGCAGATAGAATATAAAGAGGCAGATTTAAATGTAATAAAAAAGGGAAATAAACAACTTTCCTGTCTTTTTTTTCTTTTCTTTTTTTTTTTTTCCTTTTTCTATTTAGCTGTAAACACTACCTATGAAATGACTGCTTTACAGTAAGGGTGGGACCAAATGCACAGTGCCATCCATACCCTTTCCTACCCCAGGCCAATAAATCCTGTTTTTACTGAGAGCAGGATGAGGCACCTGGTCCACTTTCACTTGACCAGAGGGGCTTGGACCTTGCTGGGGCTTTAGTGCCACCTGGGACTTGCTGTCACTGCCTGCTTGCTCCTGGTGTGGGCAACCTCAGCTGATCCACTGTGAGCAATGCCCAGGGGGGCCTTTTCCTTTCAGTAATGTTGCTGTTCCTTCTGCAGAGTTCACCTGCCTTTTCTTTGTAATCCCTCTTCTACTGGTGCATGACTGACAGAAACTGCCAGTTTTTCATTAATTTCTACTCATTTCTCAAAGTCCTCAGAAATCTGTGACTTGAAAGCAAGCAGGGGACACAGAGCTGTCCTTCCAAGGAAGTCAGGTAGGCTTTTAGAGAGCTGAATGAAACAGGAAATGTTAGTGAGATTCACTGAAGCATTAGAAGTGTTTTGGCACAATATCCAGGATATTTGTATTGACCTGTGTAACACTGCTGCAAAAAACTCCCTGCAGCTCCCACCATCCTCAGAAATACCTGATAACTCTTTTTTTCCTCCCTAAATGCTTTAAGATATGTTCATTTAGACATTTTTTGTCATGTATTCCTACCATCAAGGAGGCCACAAATAGATTTCTGAAAACTGTAGCACTTTTTAATGTACGTTTTCTCAATTCTTGGCAAAAATAAATTGATCGAAAAGGCACTCAGTAAAGCATTCCAGATTTCCATATTCAGAATTCAACAATATGTTTAAAAACAACAAGAAAATACACTAGATAATAGTAGGCTAGTAAAAACGATAATGAGGGAAGGAATTCAGTAATGGAGCACTACTTTTTCTTTTTCTTTTTTTCTTTTTTTTTTTTTTTTAATAATTAATCAAAAGTTTCCATGTAAAAAAGGTTTTTTATTAGACTTTTATGACAATAGTGATTTTATCCTTGCTGGGATAACCCTGACTGCTATTCACTGAAGCAGTAATAGGCTGCAGGCATATCCATGCACCCTACGGTTTATGTATTTATTTCTCATGCGTATTCCTGTTTAGAGACTGAGAAAAACCTGTAAGAATTAAAGTATAAATCCTGTCAGAAAGGAGGTTTTGTGAGAGATGCAGAAAACTTAATAAAACTAAAAAAATCTACTTACTAGTTTTAAAACCAGATGTGATAGGCCCCTATGAAATCATTTCCTACTGCTATCATGCTGATTAGCTGCACAGACTGTGTTACTGGTCTCTTGAACAGATGGTCCATACTTCTCTTGCAAACTCCAGAGTTACTGGATGACAGAGGTGTTTAATTTTGAAGTCCTTTAAAAAAAATAGTCCTGTTTTAGATTTACTTCTTGATGAAGATTCACATTTTTTGACTACAGGGTAATATTTCTCCAAAGCCTAAATCCCTACCACTTTACTTCTGGAATGATTCACAGGTTTAGCCTCCAGCTTTTGCTGTGTTGTGTTGGTCTGGCTCCCAGCTCCAAGGGCTTTATTTTCTGTCCAGTGCCTGCTACACTCCACCCATCTGCCTGTGTGATTGAAGGAAGGCAGCATTAAGCAATCTTTGCTTACAACACCACCTTCCAGAAGAACTCAGATGCTTTCAAACGCTCTGTGTTTGTTTTCTTGGGTAAGAAAACAACTACTGTTTCAATGGCTGTCTTGAGGACTTCTGGGTAAATATGAATTGTTGAATGAACCAGCTTTATGTCCGTGGCCAGTTTTAGTCTGACACAATGCAGCAATCAAGCACAGAACACACAGCTCTTTCCCATCTGTCTTTATGTAGCACAGAGCTTTGTCTGACAGGGTGGATGTGCATATATATATATATATATATACA
>WAAG01051531.1:30729-47443 GCA_013390105.1 Tichodroma muraria
AAAATATATATAAAAATTATATATCCCTGTATAAAATATACAGGCATATTTTTGCATGCCTGAGATCATCCAGCCTTCATAGATCTGACATAATGAAACATTAATTCATACCCTATCAATTTTTTTTGCAGTTGACATTAGATTGATCCTGAGTGTCTGTTCACATCTGCTTGAAGGATTTGTATTTTACACTTCTTGATGAGCATATAATGAAATGTAAATTCCCTGACTCACTATGTACAAAAATGTCTTACAAAAAAGATTTTCTCTTTCTCTGTCATATCATTCAACAAAGCCAGGTCTCTGCTTGCTCTTTCAGCTGATTTAGCACCCTCTCACTCAGGAGAGGAGACCAGGGAAAATACCTTTCTTATATAATTTTATTACATTCTGAACCAGTCTCTTAGCATCCTCCCTGGGTTTAATTTTTGACTGAGATAAGCCATTTGAGACAGATCTGAAGATAAATCCTATTGACCCAGAGCCCAGGGAGCCCTTAAGGAACATCTTGATCTTCATGAACTTCACTCTGCTGTCCTGCATGTACTTCCCTCAGAAAGGGTGCTTAGGCAGTGATTGCAGGAGTTGTAAGTTGTTTCACATATTCTTTCACAGAATGAAATAATGTGGCTCTATTGCATTTCTTTTCCACTTTGTTACCAATTTACAACTTTTTCCTCTAAATCTGTGAAATCTTTATTAGGTAAATGGACATGCCTGTTCTGCAGCAGAGGATCTGTCTGGCTTGTAATCTGTGAGAAATTATATGAACTATTTGCGGGCTACATTTTTTTTTANGTATGTTTAAATGTTTCCTGTCAGTATAAGACAGAACTGTGAATACTATAATGCTGCAAATTGCACTGAACATTTTAGGAACTCAGAATTTATGTTACTGTTTAGTTTGGTTTTGCTTTTCTGTCATGTGTTTTCTTAGAAAGACCTCAAGCTGACAATATATCAACCAAGTTCTAAGTTAACAATTTTACTGCCTTATTTTATATTTTAAAATTTATGTTGGAGAATTTAGTACCTGTGAAACTCTTATAGCTTTAGGGCTAAATTCAATACAAGGACCTATAGCAGCACAGCTAGCACACACCACGACAGATGGATAAAGAAGCTGCAACTCCATTTATTTGGAAGGAGTTGCATAAGTCAAACCCGAGTACAAAAACTCTGAGTTTCTGGTAAATATACAGACAGGCACAGTCCCATATGGACTTCATGGCTTATATGAGCACTCTTGCAGGTGCTGCACATGGGGAGGGATGCTTGGTCCCTTCTTCACAGACAAAATTCAGAGAAGCAGCTTTCTAGACACAGGGACCTCAGCTGTCACAAGAAGGTAAAACTAATATCTCTCTCCAAATGACTGTAAAATGACTACAGCCTAACCCCAGAGTTCCCTCACCCACCACCTTCGTGCCTTCATGGCAGCATCTCTGCTTATTCTGTCCATGTTTGTGGACAACAAAAATAAGTGGCAGATTATTTTTATAATATTATANTTTAGCACCCTCTCACTCAGGAGAGGAGACCAGGGAAAATACCTTTCTTATATAATTTTATTACATTCTGAACCAGTCTCTTAGCATCCTCCCTGGGTTTAATTTTTGACTGAGATAAGCCATTTGAGACAGATCTGAAGATAAATCCTATTGACCCAGAGCCCAGGGAGCCCTTAAGGAACATCTTGATCTTCATGAACTTCACTCTGCTGTCCTGCATGTACTTCCCTCAGAAAGGGTGCTTAGGCAGTGATTGCAGGAGTTGTAAGTTGTTTCACATATTCTTTCACAGAATGAAATAATGTGGCTCTATTGCATTTCTTTTCCACTTTGTTACCAATTTACAACTTTTTCCTCTAAATCTGTGAAATCTTTATTAGGTAAATGGACATGCCTGTTCTGCAGCAGAGGATCTGTCTGGCTTGTAATCTGTGAGAAATTATATGAACTATTTGCGGGCTACATTTTTTTTTTATGTAGAGAAGCTCAGGGAATGGATGTGCCTGTTTGTTTTATCTACAATGGCTGTCGTGTGCTCTTTGGCATCAGTGCTGTTCTCTGTTCCTCTCTACAGGGAAAGAGTTTCAATTGTAGAGAGCTGACCTTGAATTGCCATTAATTAACACTTCCACATGTAAATTAACACCTCTATCATAGGCAGGCAGAGAAGCTGCTACTCCATGAGAAATGCGGGCACACAAGTTACCAACAGCTCTGTCCAAATGTGAGCAGCTCCTTCCTACATCTTCTGTCAGGCCAAGCACATGGATATGCATATATCCACCTCTGAGGCAAAGGAAAATATTCCTGAGCATGTTAATGGGAAAGTAAGTTACATTGCCGGAACATGTCATCTTCAACAAAAAACCACATTTTCTAGTCCTCTCAGAGTACCAAGAGCTTTCCAACTGTATGAAGCTTATGGCCTGAAAACTCTTAGAATGTCTAAATACAGAGAAATTCAATTTTTTTTATAACTCTGGGGCACAGAACTATTTATTTTCTCTCAAATATTTCTTAATTTTTTCAGTCAATCTATATGGCTATCTCTTAATATTACAAAATTTAGAAAATACATGGGGTTGCTCTACAATATTGTTTGAATTTATGTTGTTCTGGCACATAAATCAGATGTTAGAGGGACCAGCTATTTTTGGAATTATCTCAAGGCTGTAGGAAAATTACTAGTTATTTTTGAATATAGCTGTTCCTTCAGCTTGATCACACAATGTGGATTTATAACCTCCTTGATTCTAAACATTTAAACATAAGCATTTTCTGGAGGAGGCATTATCCAAACAATTTGCCTGCTTGAGGGGCTGTGGATCTGCCTGCTATGGGATTGATCAAATTATCTTTCTCTTAAATAGCAGGCAGTTGGACTGCCAGTAGTCAAAAATAGTACTCAGGGAACAAAATAATCTGACTGTAGAAGAAAAATCCTTTATTTTGTAACAATAAATGAGAAAATATTTGTGTAGAATATCAACACTACTGGCAGGAAATCCTTATACATAAAGAAAAAAAGTTACCTGGCATGTAAATTGCACTATATAATAAAAATTTAAAAAACACCTCTTTCCTACTTCAGATACTTTTTTTTCCTTTTCTTAGTGTCACTGTTGCATGGCAAGAGAACTGGGGGAGCTGCTGAAAATGGAGTAACCAGCTGGTACCTGGAATTAGGTTCCTTCTCTCTCTGTTAGGGAACCATTGGAGTGCCTTCACATGTTTTCTTCTGGGAAATTAATTGTCCTCTACCTTCTCTAGCTATGGACTCTTTTCTTTTAGGGCCTTGGCTTTGCTGCTTTGGAGGGTTTGACACCAAGGTCAAATCCAGAGACTCAAGTGCCTGAACCTAAGGCCAAGAAGGGAACAGTGCTGGTGCAGCCTTTACTCCAGTGAGTCTGTTGGACCTGGCTGGTCTCTGTGTCCCCTGGGTGGTTGTGGGGACAGCCTTAAGGAGATGCAGGAGCCCTGTGCTGCAAAGCACCCTTCACCCTGTGGGGGACAGGAGCTCCTGGAAGAGGAGGTTGCATATGTTCCCCTGCGGTGCCTCCCAGGACTCCGCGTGTTCCAGTCTCAGGGGCTGAACGTTTGCTCAATCAATTCTTGTGAAATTTTAAACTCTGGCTGCAAGAAGTCTTTTTACTTAATGTATATTTAGACCAAGGAATAGTGCCTCTTTTCTTATGGAAACAATCTTGCTGTATGAGAGGAAATGACACCTACAAATTTAACCTTCCTAACCTGTAAATCTTATAAAAAATGGGCAAAAAGTTTCCATCATGCTCTTTTTCGAGTCCTTCAGAGGAGAAACAAGTTTGTAGTTAACATATATTCAATCATCAGCCTTTGAGTTTGGCATTTCCTGGTGTTGTGCCAGTGGCAGAACCACAAATGTACGTGTAGCAACTTCTCTTATGGAAATGTCATCTCCTTCATCCTCTGAGAGCCAGAAATGTTTCCATTTAGGAAAAACAGACCATCAAGTGGTGTGGTGGCACTTACCACCACAAATGGAGATCTTTGATGAAATCATGGATAGGTCTGTTCCTACTGTGCAGGATATAATTTGCCTGCTCCACAAATGGAAACAAAAGAAATCAATGTCTGATGGTCCTTGCAGCCTGGTGTGTATCACATTGTTTATTTAAATGTTTCGCATTGTTTATTTAAATGTATCCCATTGTTTATTTAAATAGATCAATGAATCTGGGGATCTATTGCACAGCTTAATTCATACTGGAAATTGAAAATGGAAGGCAATAATTCTGCAGCTGAATAGTAAGAATGCAAATTTTGCTTTTTTTTTTTTGCCTGCTTGAGGGATGTGGTTATGCATAAACATTTCCACGGGACCCAGTGACTGTAGCTGGATGCAGTTTGCACTGGCAGCACTGGGCCCCATCTAGAGCTTATCTGTTTAACAGCTCAGTCTGAAGCCCCTATCAGTGCAACTCATCTAAAAAGATATTTCTCATGCACACTGATTTTAAAGTAATTATTTAAATTACTGTTACTGTTCTATTTTCCACAGAGCCTGTCAGAAGTCCTGCTTGGCCTCCATTTACAGACAGGCTGGGAAGCTTTCTGAGAATTCAGGATCTCATGGCTGAGATTCTGATTTTTCAAGAGAAAAATCTGAAAAATCTTGTAGAATTCCCTGCATTCAGTGGTGTGAGTACTTTTGCATGGTTTAATCCTACTGGGTTTTTTTTGAAACTCCTCATTATAACAACTTCAGTTTCAGGGTGTAGCTGACCCTCAGAGGTACAGCACTCCAAATGGGTAAGAATCTTAAACTTTTTGCCCATCTTAGAAGACATGTAAAAAATTATTAGTTAGAGACTAAATTTTAGGCAGAACAGGTTCTAATGAAACTTGATTAAACAAGAAACATAATTTAACAACACAAGTTGGTTTTGGTGAACAAACATAAAAAATCACAGCACTGTTTAGGTAATGATCAAAATGTTAGCCTGTTTGTCCGTGAACAATTCATAAATACTCTTGATGATGTACTGTGGCTTAAGTTCTGTAATTAAGCATGGGAAACACACTACTGGATTTCAATTTTAGTGGAAATTTACACAACTGAGAAGAATATGATCATCACTTTTTAAAGTGTCCTTCCTACTTATTTTTTTAGGGTGTAGGTTTATTCTGTATTAGTAACTAGGCAGAATGGACCAAATAAAAACAATTAAAAAGCTGAATGCTTCACTAAATTTTTGATGGGTAATTTCAGAAAGGCTTAGGATGCAATGTCTCCCTACAGACCTTTGGGGACTGCCTTATGCTAGGAATGCAGTTGATGGAACTATTCTACTTCTGCTTTTATTTCTTGAAAGTAACAGACATGAAGCATGGGGCACTCAGACAAAACTGTGTTATTCAAGTTAAAGAAAACTACCGGGCATTTTTCTAATGCTACCTTGAAGTGCTTCCTAAATCTCCATGCAGCTTTGTTAGCAAGTAGTCTCATCAAATAACCAGACATCAAATAAACATCGAAACCAAGCTGAACATCAAAACTTGCAGTGAAAGCAAGGCAGTCACAGCTTGTGCCCAGTAATGAACTGAATGAGTAGTGAAAATTATCTGAGGCGAAGCACACTGGTCCTGAGCTTCTGTGCCACTCCACAGGGAGAACCAGGGAAATTCTGCCACAGCCCCTCAGGGCTCCTGCTCACCTGCAGCATGGCTTCTGGGCTGTATTGGAGGAACTCTGTGTGCTCAGCTTTCTCCTTTTATAATGTGAACTTGCTCCACAGAGATGCTGAATGGCAAATCTCAAAACAGGAATAAACTGTTTACCTTCCAAATGGCAATCTGCCATGAGAGGTGTCTGCTGAAAGTGTGTGAGAGAGGTTACCTGGGGACGCATCATGGAACCACAATACATGAGAAGCACAGGAGACTGAAAGGAAAAAGGAACACCTTCATGTACACTAAACCAGTTGCTTTATTATGATAAACCAGAGCTGTAGCAGAGCTGTGAGCTTTGTCAAATAAGGCACGCCACAAAGTTCATGTTTTGCCCCTGCTTTTCAGTACTCTGTTTTAGTTACATGAGTAAAAGTTTAGATGGAAGTGACAGCACAGCCAGAGCCATGATAACAGCAAGCCAGCACTGAGCCTCCCTGAGCCAGCAGGAGATCAAACACCCTGAGGGATCAGAATGGCTGAGGGTGCTGTTGGGAACAAACATCCCACTGTGACTCTGAGCTTCAGCTTCTCTGATGGATGTCTCAGCAAGCTGCCTGCTACCAGCCTTGTCAAACATATTTCTGCACCAACACGGAAGAGCAAAAATAGCTCTCTCACTTCTTGTTAGATGTCTATGGCCAGAATATCCCTGTCCAGATTAATAAGTCATTACTAATTTAGAAAAGCATAGCTCATCCACCTCTTTACATCCATCCTGCTCTGCAATGGTAGCCAAGCAGCAGGACATTTCCAAGCACCACCTGCATGGCCTGGCTCACAATCTGGAAGAGAAACACGGGTGGTCTCCAGACACCAACTGCAGTCATGCTGACACTGCATATCCAGCTGTACTTAGAGGGACTTGGAAATGTATAATGCTATGTTAGTAAGTAAAGCCCCTATTTAGGCTAACTCAAAGCAGCTTTTAATCTTTGCTAATGAAAATCTGCAGTTATGATCCTAAGTCTTTTTTACAAATACTTCTGCAGCTTTGGGTGCAATCCAATGCCCACTGACTTAAAAGAAAAAAATTGGACTGTAGAAGGCCACTTCTGCTGACAATCCTGTACCAGCTGCAGAGGCTGCCCAGCAGGGGAAGAGTCCAAAATTCAGCAGGGGCTCCCCTGACCAACCTAATGCTCCCACTGTGCTTGCACAGGCCTCCTGCACACACCCTGAGCAGTGCAGAGCAAGCACTGTGCATCAAGCTGTGCCAGGGGATGAGGAGCCCACAGTTTTTCTTGAAGCACTGCTGTCAGAGCTCAAGTGCTCCTCAGGTAGTTCTTTCTCTTCTGAAGGAACCTGAGATTTTGCACAACCACAGCCTCAAATTCCAGTTTCTATAGTAACATAAGTTGCCTAACTGTGAGCTGAGGAAAGATTGATCAAATTTGTAGCGTTTTTACTCTTCTGCTTAGCCAGAGCAGATGAGCCTCCAAGCAAAATAATCTTTAGCCTGGAGGGACCATTGGACTTGAGCTTCACTTCATAAGCATCTCTTTTGCCAGCACATCTGAGCTAGAAAGAGCAAACCTGGACATGACAGCTGAGGACAATGAGAGCAGGTTAGGCTCTTAACTAATGACTGTTGTTCACTTCCAGACTTCCCCACACCTGAGAGAACTGAGTAATGAGTTTTGACTAGAGCAACATTAATGCATTTGTGGCTTTCCCTGTTCTGCAGCCCAAAGGCTGCCTTGCCTGGAGCAGAGTGTGCCACAGGCTGGCTCTGCTGCTGCTCAGGTAATTTCCCTTACGTTGGGAAGATGGCTGTGCAGTTTGTTAAGATGAAAACTGGCAGGTCTGCAGAGCAGGCTGAGAAGGGCCAGCAGTGCTTGGAGACTGTCAGTGCAGGGAACGCTGACATGTGGGGGAGTGACTCCAGAGTGGTCCAAGGCTGGGGCTGGGCCTCTTACGTGTGAACATTGACAAGTTCCTGAGGTAAACCACTAAAGTGCTATTGAAACTTTATGTCACAATAAGAGAGACAGTGACAGGGAGGAAACCTGACTTAAAACTCTTCAGGAAGACCCCAGGTCTGCAGGGAGGCAGAACCCGGGTTCACACAGCTGTGCTGCTGCTCTAGCCTCTGTACTCTGTCCTGAGGTAAGGTTTCAGCAGGCCAAAATAAGTCCATTTAATGAGGTCCAGGGGGCATTGTGCCTCTTGCCAGCTCCTCATTAGTGAACGGACTGCACTACAAAAGGCAAACCTCATCAGCCTGTGCAGGCAGAGAGTGCTGCTGGGTCTGTTGCTGATTTACAAAGCTCAGCTGTTCTGGGTTAAGCAATCACATATGGGAACTTGTTGGGAGCTTCCTTCAAGTAAGCCCTAAAATAAGTTACATCCTTATGGGGAAATGTTTAAAAATAAAACCATATGAAGAAGCATGCAGGAGTACAGGCTGAAAGAGGAAAGACAGCTCTGCTTTTATTTTGCTGTAGCTCACTGTCTGCATCTGGTAAACAAGATGATGAAGCAACTACTAAAAGTGAAGTTACTATTTTAGAGGTGAGGAAAATGCAGATTATTCCAAACTTACCTTCAAAGATTTTTATTGATCTTAGGGTTTTTTCTACTCCTTATGGGCAACAGAACTATAGTTTTTTTGTCTTTATTTCTGTTTCTCCAGTTGTGAGAAATTATAGTAGGGATAGGCAATGGAAATAGCGTAAGCTGGAGTTATCATCACTTTCCTGTGGCCATGAGTATTTCAGTATTTGGTTTTCATCTCTGCCAGATCAGAGCAGATCCTTTATGTGGGATGGTGATTCCAATAAGGTCATGGCTTTGAAGAAATGTTTCTGTGCAAATATAATAATTTTTTTGACTACTAGAAATATATTGCATAGAAATGTGACTTGAGCACAGCTACACTGTCAGTAGGAGAGAATCTGTGATGCAGGGCCCATAGTAGAATCCATCATATGTGAGCTAAATGTGAAGGACATAAATTCGTTCAGTTTGCTCTTACCCTGGTTCTGAGGGAGCAGTAAGTGATTTTTGCTGAGTCTTTAGTTATGAAATGCAGTTACAGTTTGCAAGGGAGTTAACAGAGGCTTCTCAGGACAATGGGCTTGTGGTCCATGGAAAATTGTTTAATGGTGGCAGATAAGCTGCAAAAGGAATGGCTTCTACTGGGGAGGCCCAGTCTGATTTCCCATCTTTCACACCTCTAGGAAAAGGTCTGTGAATATCAGCTAACAGTGTTAAAAATTAATATTACCTACTTATGGCCTCTGTTCTTTTCCAGTGTGTTTTGCGGCAAGATTTGGAGTATTTTCACAATCAACAAGGGTAAAGGAAAACATTTTGAGAAGTTGGCAGAGACATGCTAACAGTTTAGCAGGAAGCTGAACACTCTATTTCCATGGAAGTATATAAACTGAGATCTTTTTATAAGTAGGAGGAAATGAAGCTTATGTTTTATGGGTTTTAAAAATAAGTTACTGTATCTACCACATATTGCATTAAAATAAAAAGTCGAGGAAGCCAAAGTTATTCACATATACCCAAACTGTCACACTCAATTTCATCTATAAATACCTGGAACTGATACATTCATTGATAGGTAAATGGTATCCTTGTCCTCTTAGATTTGCATGGTTTAGTGGTCCCATTTTAAAATTCTGTCTTCTAATTTTAATGAAGGTTCAGCCTTCAAAGATCTGCAAATCTGCAGAGAGGGGAAGCAAGGGCTGGGAAGATGTGAGAACAGAGGAACACAAGTGCTTCAGCTGCTTGGCTGGGCTGCTCCTGCATTCCACAGTTTTCTCGGCAGCCTGAATGAATCCTGAAGAATGCAGGTTCTCCACATCTTTGGAAAATAAAACACAGCAACAAAAAATCTTTGCACTTCCATTCAAGAATCAGTTTAATGACTTTGGTGCAACAGTTCACTATTAATCACATACTATATTTTAGTCTCCTTTTTTTAATTTATCAATATTTTTCTTTATTACAGTATTCATATATTTTTTGGTTTAACTTATTCTGGTGTTGATAGTCATGACACATCAGTCAGTTTTTGGGACTACAATTTACTTCTTTTTAAACAGAATTTCTACTTTTGTTTTTCCTCAGTCACAAGTCCTCTCAGGTCTGACCCCATGCCAATTCTTTTAGCATTCTGGATGGTTATTCCTTGTGTGAACACATAAATTTCAGCCTTGGATGAATGTTGAATATGGTAATTTTAATTTCTGTAGTCACAGTTCATTAGCTAACCATAGTTTCATCCCAGTATTCTACTTTATCATCTTTACAAAAGTGTAGGCCTATGTTACATTTAATTTTTGGGCTTAAAGTTCTTTAAATTTTTTGCCATCCTACTGCTTAACAGTTCTGTTTAGTTTCTTTTTCCTGCTTATTTTTTTTCTATTTACTTGACTAATTCTTTTGGAATGTGTTTTAAATTGAATTTGATAATTCAAACTGAATTTGTATTTTGACAAACTTCACTCTATTAATTAGGTCTTTGTCCATTGAAACCTGATTATTTTCCAACCTTTCTCTGAAATTTAATTTAAACAAGACTCATAGGTGCAGCAGAGCTATAATTCTCTATATATTTGTCAAAAATCTGCACTTATTATACAGAAGCAGCAGAATATATTCTTTGTTTTGAAAATGAAAATCAATAGAATTTTATCAGAAGCAGGTGGCTCTAGAAAAGACAGTTGGGAACTGAAAGCTTTTTATATGTAATTGGTGGATACCATTTCATAGAAATTAATTATAAATGGAAGAAATATGCACAACCTTAGTATTTTAATCTTGTTGATGATCAAGGGCATTTAAAACTTTTACATATTGGAATAAAGACAAATTGTACACAGCAGAGCTTCCCAAATACAGATTTGAAGCTCTTGAAAACAGTCCTCTCAGACTTCTAATGAGCTAAATTTCTAATTGTTCTTGCAAGTGTTTTGTAAAGGATTTTGTGAAAGGTGAAAAGTATTGCTGACATCACACTCAGAAACTGAGAGGTACAAAATAGGTTTCTAAAACTGCTGCATCAATTTTATTTGGACACTCATTTAAAAAAAAAATTCTAGGAAATTTTATTCATTTTCCTACAAAAAAATAGCTCATCTAGATTTATGCATATAATCACCAAAAAATGATAGTTTTCCCCCTATGTGATAAACACTCGATATAAGAAATACTATTTTTAAAAATACATCATAAAAAATATTTTATGCTTGAGAAATGGACTCAGTATTTGGGTGCCAAGTGACTCACACCAAAATCCTTTCAGCTGCAAAAGTTTTATTCACTTTTATACCTGCAAGAGCCTGAAGAGAGAGGCAAGGTTTGAGCTTTGTGAATTCACTGAGAAGTGAGACAGTTGTAAACAGAGACACCACAAGTAGTCTCTTTCTACTAAAAATGCAGCTTCCTCAGTGCAGTGTTTGCTCACATTTCCCAGATGCTGTCTGAGGACACGAGTTCTATCCCTGCATGGCCTCTCAAGCGTTCTCCTCGGCCTTACCAGTGTCCTCCAGCCAGGAGACAAAGATGTGCATTCAAGCACTGGACCTTCCCTTTGGCACAGGGAGTTACCACAGTAACTACATGGAAAAGCAGCTCTAGCACCATTTAGACTTGGGAAGACTTGCACTCCTCTCACTGTGCCTGGGAGGAATGCCTGCTCCTCGCTGAAACACGCAGCAGGCGAAGGAAGGAAGGATTTCACACAGAATTGTGTATGCACAAGCACACCTGATATTCTCCTTAACAAGTTTGTGGTTTATAACTCTGACGAGCTGCTGGGGTAGATGTTAAAATACAGGAGGAAAATCTTTAGAAATAAAGTCTCCTAAAACAGTCCCAGTGGAAAAGTCAACAACTCAGATCTAGCTCAAGGCACCTGCCCAAAGTAAAGAACAAAAATGGGTACAGAAGGAAAAATTCTTGTTAAGACAGAGAAAGAGATCTGTCAACTGCTTCTGTCCTTAGAAAGACTTTTCCTTCTCATGCCATGGCCCATGTCCTAGCACCATGACATTTGTCACACTATACCTGAGGCAATGGGACACTATATCTGAGGCCTCTCAGGATTACTCCAGTCTTAATTGCTTAATTGGACTTCAGTCCCAATGCTGACATTCTGTGGGCCTGTGTCAGCAAGTTCAGCAAACTATAAACAGATGGATATTATCCTTATTGGCATCACAGGGAGCTTTTTGCCTTTTTATTTTCATGAAATATATGACATATAAATATTGTCATATTTATATTAGAGTCATAAGAACTCTCTGGCTCTTTTTCTTAATATCACATTGGTAAAGAGCATCCAAGACCATCCATTTCACTGACAGCATTTTCACTAATACATGAGTCTGCTACCATTTTACTTCAGGATTCATATTCAATATTTGTTATCCAAAGTCTGGTCTGCCAAGTTATTTTCCTTCTTATTTAGATGTTTTCCTCCAGTCTGCTGACCTGTACTTCTACATGTGTTTTTTCTACACAAGAAAGTGGACTGGACTCAGGAGCCAGGGCATCAGCTTTTACACAAACATCTTTGATCCCTCCTAGCCTTTTCTGTTTTGGTATTATCACATAGTGTTGCTGCTCTGACACTTATGAAAGGTTAATCATTATGACAACACAGGTATCAAGCAGAAATATTAACCAGCCTATTGCCTGCTCATGCATTCGCTAATTATACATAACATGGGAATTTTTTACATAACAGCTATGCTTCACTAATCTCCTTTCAGGGAGAGTGGAGAGAAAATCCTGTACAGAGCAGTGGATTTCTTAAGGTTTAGGTTGGCATGCACTCAGTCACGGCACCTCAAAGACTTCAGAGTTTGCCCATCCTTTAGAGATCTAGGGACAGAGGTGATGATAAATTTTGAAACTTTATACATGATTTTTGTGCTTCAAAGCAGCCTGGAAAACATTTGCAGCTGGCTGGGGTTATGGAGCAGTGCTGGGCTGTGCTGGCAGCCAGCTCAAGTTGGTTACTCCTGTCCAGTGGAGATCCAGGCATCTGCATTAGGAAAAACTGGCACAAGTGCTTTGTTCAGGTACAGTCAAGGCAATATGTTTAAACCTGATGAGATCTAGGGACTTAAAGACAGATTGGCTTAATCATGAGTTTAATGACTCAGAGTACAAAGGTGATGGGTAATCTGTCTTTCAAAAAGAGTGGTCTGGGAGCAAATTGTAAATCAACCAAGATAAAAATTTAGTTGTGAAGCAAGAAAGTAACTATCTTCAGATGACACTGTGACATTGATGCCTGAGGCAAAGATGGAGTGCAGAAACAACAAAAACTGCAGCCTGGTGATTTCTGTAGTTACATAGGTCCAATATATGCAGCAGTTTCTGATCTGAGGAAAGCAGATCCTTAAGAAGAAAGTGTGGATCATGGAGATTATTGAGTCAGCAAATCAGTAGAAGAAGCTGCAGGCTTAAAGACAAAACTATAAAAAAAAGCAGTGGTGCATAGCATACAAAAACACATACAATGATTAAAATAAGGACTGCAAATCTGTCTAAAGGGCATTCCTGCCACTGAGCAGCAAACACAACCATCTTTTTGGAAGGTTTCCTCAGCATAAATATTACATATAACTGTAGCAGGAATGGCCAAGAACACCAAGATACAACAAAAATGTGTGGAAGAGGCATGAGCCTACCCTGTGAAGGAGTGTGGCTCAGGTAGTCCATGAGTGGCTAATGAGAGAGAGAGAGATTCTCCTACTCCAAGGAAACCCAGGGAAGCCTGGCACTGGTACCTTCCTGGATGCTTGTTTATCCACATGAAAGGGTGTGTGTGTGTTGTCTGTGTGACACTGGGGACGCCACCAGGGAGCTGCAGTGCTGATGCTCCTCCTGGGAAGCCCTGCCTGGCCCGGGTTCAGATGCCTGAGGGAGCAGTGCACATGTGCAGGCTTGGTGTGCCTTGGCCAAATACAACAGTTTGATGCTCTGAAAGCAAATTCTGCTCGAGAGAGACATTTTTATGTTTAAAATAAGGAGTTAGGTCTGAAGCAAAAAGTAGCTTATTAAACCTTCATAGGCTATATAAAGATGTGCTGAAGGACAAAGGAAAAGTAAAAGTAAGTTGAGTCTTCTGGCATGATATTCTCTAGGCAACTTATCTTGCTGCAGTTTGGTGATAGTATTATAACTTTGTAGGCATATTGAGTACATGGAAGCATAAAATAATAGTAGCAGGAATAAATAACCCATTAACTGATTGGAAAATGCTGGTGTTTTTGGGTTTTTTCAATGGTTGGCAAGTAGAAACTATTATATTATTATTATTTTGTGATCTTTTAATTTTGATTTAATTCTTGTGCTAGAAGAAATTTTTCCTACAGGAGCATTCTAAAAAATAACAGACTATCTATACTACTTACGCTTTATTTGGTTTAGTTTTGATTTACTCCCTGCACTAATAACATTGCCAATCAGATGTGTAATAGCACCTTCTAGGCTTAGCTAGCCCAGAGCTGCAAACATTTCACATTGAGACAAAAGCAGCCTGCTTTGGTAAGGATTGGTACAAAAAAAAAAACCTGTTTTTTTTTCCAAAGGTCTGTAATTCTTCTTTGTCACGGCTCTTATTGCCATTTCCACCTTGTTTTCTCTGTCTTAAGAGAGCAATTTTCTTTCCTGGAAAACTTTACTGGTTCTTCTGTTTCTTCCAGTTAATTATTATCATGCTGGTTTTCAGTAGATTATGTATCTATTAAAACACTGTAAAGAGAGTCAGTCTTTCCTACTATGCTTTATGAACTATTTAAACATGCAAACTGAATTTGTTTGAAGTGAAATGTCACTGAAATAGCTAAAAATGTATTCTTAATATTCTGTGAGATGTCTCACCACTCTGACCAGGTCTGAAACAGTTTAGAACAGCACTGAGCTATATGAATTAGTTCTTTTTTTCATGTTTTGGGAACTGTATAATAGGCTGCTCTGAGCTGCCACTGAAGTAGGTTGACAATAAAATTGGAATGACTGAAGAGATCAAATTCCATCCAGAGAGACCTTGACAGGCTTGAGAGAAGGGCAAACCTCATGAAGTTCAATAAGGGGAATTATCTTTAAACTGAAGGAGGGTGGATTTAGATTCAGTATTAGGAAGAAATTCTTCCCTGTGAGACTGGTGAAGCCCTGGCACAGGTTGGCAAGAAAATCTGTGCCTGCTCCATCCCCAGAAATGTCCAGGTCCAGGTTGGATGGGGCTCTGAGCAGCCTGGGATAGTGGAAGTTTTCTCTGCCCATGGCAGGGGAGTTGGAACAAGAGGATCCTTAAGGTGACTTCCAGCAGAGACAATTCTAGAATTCTATTATTTCCAGACAAACTGAAGCCAGGCCATGGATGTTTTCTTAATTAAACCAGCTTAAAACTTAATGGCCTGTTAAATCTCTCTGAAATTGGACTGTAGGATGTCATAAGAAGACATAACTCTTGAGATGCCCATGCTGGCTAATGAAATAAATCAATAAAAATAAACAGTCTCCCAATCAATACAATATCTGCTCAGTGATTTTTTTCTTCTCTCCTGAGGAAATTGCTCAGTGAGCACATCTGGCTCTAGAGAGAAAAGCAAGACCTAAGGAGGGAGGATAAGAGTGACAGCTGAGGTGGACTTGTCTTTATTAAGTAGTGGGGAACTACTAGTGACTACAGCATTGTTATTGTTTTGAAGTATTAAAAGGCATTTGGAAAAAAGTTAAAAATGCAACATTAAAACATGATAGCCTTTTTTGATAGCTTAGCTTAACAAACAAAAGGAAAAAAGAATCTTGAAACATGGAGGAAAAGCTAGGGAAGATACAACATCATATCTGGAAAATGAGAAAGAGGAAGTCAGGATGAAAAAGAAAACAAAAGGTAAGAAGCAGAGATTTTATAGTCATTTGTGTTCAGCTTGTCTGCAATAACCCTAGCAGAAAATCCCAGGAGCCATTTTTCCAGCAGATTAATACAGATCCTTATTTCAAACTGCTTCATTTTTCAGAGCCTTATGTTTTGTTAAACTATCTTTTTTCTGGCTATACAGCAAATATTGCTTCCTCTAAAGGACTACAGCGTTAGCTGGAATAATGGAAGCTGATTCCCAAGAGTGTAATCCTCCCTTTGCAATCCATGATGCATGAGGAGGAACGTGTCTGTAACGCCAGAAGGGAGTCAGTGGTCAGTGCAGGTCTGGAGCGCACCAGGTGTTGGGAAAGAGCAGGAGAAAAGTGTGGGCTTGGCTGCCGTGATTATATCAGTACCTAAAGACCATGGCAACATTTGGTATTGCATTGAAATAAAAGTTTGCAGGAGCAGTTTTCAAGTTTGATGTTCAGTAAAAACTTACTGGCTGGTTCAGGTTTCAGGCAGAAATTTATTGAAGCCACGTTTCACAACTCAGTCTGTGATCCATCCCTTAGAAAAGGAATCTGATTTATCGAAGGGCTTGAGTATGAAAAAATTGTGATTTGTCTATGTCTGATTTTACTGTAATGCATTCCAAAGATCACAGCATTTTTTTGAAAGACTGTTGTTGTTTGCTCTGGGATTTCAGAACTTCCCACACAGTAGAACACATTGAAAAGGCTAAACTAATGAAGAATTGAACTATTAAGCTAGAATTATGTCAGATTTTTTCCAAACCAAGAGGTGTTTATTGCCAAAGGTTTATAACATCTAGAGCAAAAGTTTACAATAAATTCAAGTGCACATATTAGATCCTTGCAAACAGCTACAAGTTTCTTCTGTCTGAAGCCTGTTTTGATAGCATAGGACATCTGGGTTGCTCTAACCCAACTCCTCTCCACTGGCTGATATTTAAACCTATGTTTAGTTAATCAACATACCTAAATTGAATACCAGTGGCTCCACTAAATGATATAATCAGTTCTGAAAACATATTTTCTAGATTAAAACCCAGAATTAACTCCTTGCTCCCACAGTTACTTTCTTGCAGGATCTGTGTCCCATTTTGAGTGATACTAGGAAGCACACGAAG
>WAAG01051532.1:9226-24273 GCA_013390105.1 Tichodroma muraria
GGGGGGAAGGCGGGTGGTTGAGGGATGTCGAGGGAAAAGGGGAGGGCAGAATTTCTGAGACCTCACAAGTTTAATAATGACCCCAATTGCAGGTTTGTTAATGATCTCAACATTTGAAGCTGACCCTTGATGTTTCCAGTCAGCAGGAAGCAAGGGTGGTAATAAAAGGTGATAGGTGCAATGCATGATACGATATATAGGAAAGTGGCTAAAGGCAGGGAGATGGATCAGTTATGTGGATAGGGATGCCTGCTTGATGGAAATTTTGATGCACCTGCCTTCAAGTCTGACAAAGCAGTGTGCATAAACTCAGGTGGTGAATGCCTGGCCTCTGGATCCTATCTTCTTTTCCATCATTAATTTAATACCCAATTGTTTAATTTCATCATCCCAGTATTAATCTCTAGGTGCCTTAGGCCTGCATCATTTTAGAGGCAGAGATGGGGTGGGAAATCCTACACAGTAAAAGTGAGACACCATGACAGGACAGATATAGAGGTAGAGCAATAGAACAAGGGGATGGCTTTAAGCAGAAGGCGAGATCTAGATTAGATGTTAGGAAGAAATTCTTCCCTGTGAGGGTGGAGAGGGCCTGCCACAGGTTGCCAAGAGAAGCTGTGGCTGCCTCATCTCTGGAAGGGCTCAAGGGCAGGTTGGATGGGGCTTAGAGCAACATGGTCTAGTGGAAACTGGCCCTGCCCATGGCAGTGGGTTGGAACTGGATGAAAAATTGTATTTAAGGTCCCTTCCAACCCAAACCATTTTATATGTGTTTCTAGAGAGTGAGTCTCCTGTAAGACAGGTGAATCCATAAGTCTGTTGGGATAGAAGTAGAGTTTGGTCATTCAGGCTGCCA
The DNA here is from genome assembly GCA_013390105.1 of Tichodroma muraria. Taxonomy (NCBI): domain Eukaryota; kingdom Metazoa; phylum Chordata; class Aves; order Passeriformes; family Sittidae; genus Tichodroma; species Tichodroma muraria. Next base: position 10,083 of record WAAG01051532.1, read on the forward strand.
GCTGGGAAAAGGTGGAGACCAAAACTGAGTTCTGTGTCTGAAGATATGCCTTGCCACCAATAATAACATATCCTGTTGTGACGCCCAATATGAAGGTGAAACTCTATGATCTTGGAAGCCTCTTTTGACCTGAATTATCTTGATTTTAGGTTTTATGATCCCATGACTGAGTGAAGTCTTGGGAGATGGGAGGAAGAGGGATAGGGCAGTGGTGAGTGGGCAGAAAAAAGCAGGACAATTCCTTTGACTTGAAGCTTTCCCTCTCCGCAGTATCTAAGTCCTGACTGAAGGATTTACTGGCAGTTCTGGGAGAAAAGCATGAAACTGTCACTATCCTGTTTGTGAGGAGGCAAAAGAGTGGGGGCATGGGGGACAGCAAGGTGTAGAACCTGCAATGAAGCAGGGTTTGCTCTCCTGTGCATCCTGCAAGCTTGAATTTCATGAAAGAAGCATCTTTTAACAGCAGTCATGGAGATACACACCAAAGGAAGGTGATGAAACTTCTGCTGTCTCTGACTTCAGTTTATCAACTGCAAATTGCATGGAGAGAAGGGGAGAAAAGGGACATGCACATTGACATTTTCTTCGTGCACATTGCATGAAGAAAAAGGAGAAGTGCAAGGTTCTGCTTTTGGGTCACAACAATCCCTGAAGCTGGCTGGGCCAGAGAGGCTGGAAAGAAAGGATCTGGGGGTGCTGTGACAATGGCTGAATATGAACCAGGTGTAGCCAGGTGGCCAAAAAGGCCAGTGGCATCTGGGCTGTGCTGGCCATGGTGTGGCCAGGACAAGGGCAATGATTCTTCCCCCTGTGCTGGGCACTGGTGAGGTCACACCTCAAATCCTGGTTTCAGTTCTGGGCCCCTCAGCTCAGGAAGGACATTGAAGGGCCTGGAGCATGTCCCGGGAAGGGAAGAGAGCTGGGGAAGGGTCTGGAGCACAAGTCTGATGAGCAGCAACTGAGGGAGCTGGGGCTGTTCAGCTGTGAGAAAAGAAGACTTGGGGGGATCTTCCTGCTCTTTGAAATTCCCTGACAGGTGCGTGCAGCCAGGTGGGGGTCGGGCTCTTCTTCCAAGGAACAGGAGAGAGGACAAGAGGAAATGGCCTCAAATTGTTCCAGGGATATTTAGATTGGATATTGGAAACAATTTCTTCATTGAAAGGGTGGTTAAGCATTGGAACTGGCTACCAAGGGAAGTGTTGGAGCCACCATTTCTGGAATTGTTTAAAAAACATGTAGATGTGGCACTCGATGATTTTAGAGGTCTTTTCAAACTTTGAGGATTTTCTGTTTCCAAACCAACCAGAATGGTTNATTTCTGGAATTGATTAAAAAACATGTAGATGTGGCACTCGATGATTTTAGAGGTCTTTTCAAACTTTGAGGATTTTCTGTTTCCAAACCAACCAGAATGGTTCCGTTTCCCGTAAGCTCCCCCGACGCCACTAGATGGTGCTTTTAGCCGCTTCTAAATCCCGCAGTGCCCGCAGACGCGGGTTTTATCTTCGCACAGGAACTCCAGAGCTTTGGGAACAGGGGTTCTTACAGAATAGAAAACTTATCCCGCATGAGGACAGACACCCAGAAACGCAGATATATCCATAGGAAAAAAAAAAAAAGAAAAAAAAAGAAAAAAACAGGAGGGAGACTTTGCACTGGATTCTTTCAACAATATTGGTACACGTGCGATCCCAAAGCAAAGGCGCTCCCCGGGTACCCTGACAGCTGCTGACAGCGAGGGACAATCTGGTCTGGCACAGCAGCGCCTTTTGGCGGTGGCGCTGGCCTGGCTCCACCGGGGCTGCTCAGGCTGGAAGGCTCGGATCAGCCCTGGAAAGGCTGCGCGTATGCAGATTGCCCTGGAAGCGCCAGTCCTCGTGTTTTTCCAGACTCCCAGACCATCTGGCTCCCGGCTCGGACAGCAGCCAGTGGGATGCAGGGGCTTGGGCAGCCTGGTGAGAGGGCTGGGCACCGGCTCCTGCAGCTCTGGGGACCCAGCAGAACCAGCGGCCCCACGTATCCCGAGCAGCACAGCCATCCCTGGGGACGCACGTGTGCCAGGGAGAGACTCCTGTGCCCCTGTTTATTCGATAGCTGGCAAGGAATACGTGAAGGCATCACTGGTTTCTCCTCAACGCTCTCTTCTCTTAGGTTGTGGCCTGGTCTGGCTGATGCTGCTTCTCTCCAGTCTCACCGGGCTGGACAGAAGATAAAATTGCAAAGTTTAGATCAGGAGGCTGGTGTTTCCTACAGTGAGGGCACATCAGGTTTTACTTCCATGGGCAGTTCTGCATCTGAAGAAAATATGGCACCTTTCTTGAGAGTCATCCCTCTGCAGAGAAGAAGTCTGGACTTGTCCCAAGCTGGGGAAAGTTTAATGAACCTGTTTCAGCAGCACCTACTTCAGTGCTGCTTGTTGTAAATCAGGGGAAGCAGATACTGCAGTCAGAATGGCTGGAACTGTCACCTTGATATGATTTAATGTCTCCTGGAGAGAATAAGGAGCTTCAAGTGTAACAGGATGGGGCTGCACTGGCTACACTGGTGTAAGAGCTGCTTAATGGCTTCACCCTTCTCAGCTGACGCTGTCCAGCATCAGATTGCCTCTGTTAAACACAGGTAGATTCTGTTGAATAGTACACAGCATTGCACTGGAATTTCTGTCTGCCCCATGCCTGGAAGTGTTCAAGGCCAAGTTGGATGGGGCTTGGAGCATCCTGGTCTGGTGAAAGATGTCCCTGCCCATGGCAGGGGGTTTGGAAATAGATGATCCTTAATGTCCCTTCCAACCCAAGCCATTCTCAGTTTTTGTGATTTTGAGATTCAATGATTCCATGATGGTACACATTGGCTAATTAAGTTACTATATTTTGAAGATAATTTTCACTTCCTATCTCAGGAGTAAATACAAAAAACCTCTTGATGTTCAGAACAGTACGCCAGTGTCCTCTTTATTTCAAACAGAGGAAACAACTCCTTTTACTGAAGCAGTTCAGTTGTCACAGTGATACATTGCTCTATATTTCACATAATTTTTCTCCTTTCATAAAACCTTCCCAGACAAATTATGGAAAAAAAAAACAAACATTTATATAAGAGTGTCACAAACAATCAGAAAGTACTATTTTACAGATGTCCTGAACATAAACCCAACGAAATAAGACCTTTACTGTTGACTTTGGAATTTATGGATTTGTAAAGGGATGGTTACAATTTCTGAATATTTTGTGCAATACAGCAATAATATCTTAATATCAATATACCACTGTATTATCCTAAGCCCCCCCCCCCGAAGTTGCATGACAATAGATATTCCATAAAGACAACCTGATTTAAAGGCACCAAGATGAACTATTAGGGATGATCATCCTTCTGTGTTAAATTCATGTGCGGTGATCTGCTGTGATTTGTCTGGCTTTGCCATGCACCCTTTATTCATTGTTATTCCTTCTTCAGCTGAAGAGAAAATAAATTCCATAAAGGAACATGGAACATTCATTCATTATTTATTTATTTTATAACTGAGTTATAGACCTCACAACATATTCAAGCCAACTTGATAGTACAGCAACAAAGGAAGCCTGAAGGAGATAGATATTTTCTCATGTTAGACTTTTTTACAACAGAAGAAACATTTACATGGTAAAGACAAAGCCACCATTTACATTCCAAATTCAAATAACAGTAATAATATTTTCTGGCTCCAGATTTATGTTTCCATCTGGCTGAAGTGACTTGGCAACCAAAAGCATAAGCTTTGTTTCAATTCTTGGTATCAACAAGTACCCTTAAGGCATATTAGGGAGGTATGACAAAAATCTAGTGAATGCCAAAAGCAGTGAAGCTTAGTTATTGGCTTGCCAGCATGAGAGAAATATAATCTGCATTTTGTAAGTATGAATATAGAACAAGCCCTGGCATTGCAAGCCGCTGTCAGTCAGAAGGAACTTCCTACTTCTTTTCAGAATATATTTTATTTTATGCCAATTTATTTTTGCAGCGTGATTTACTGAACAGAAGATTAAGCACCGTGGTGTGGCATAAAACAATGCATGCGTAGGTTTTGCATACAGATTTTCTTATTGCACACCACTGCATTTAGCCCAGAATTCCTTGAGTAATGCATAGCTAAGAATGAGTTAATCGCAGAGCTTTCTTGGGCATTATTTTTGTTGAGCTAAAAGTGACCTAAGAGAATTTAAAAGCCTCATGTAATTACAAGACCGTCATCCAGGGTGTCTGTGTATCAGAGGCCTTGGCCTTAGAGACAGAAATCTTCATTAATGCCTTTGGCAGAATTTGAATCAAAATGTGATTCAAATAAGAAATGGAACCCGTTACTGTGAAGTGGACAATAATGAATAGGGCATTGTGGTCTGGGATGACCCTGCTTAAGCAGAGAGGTTGGATCAGATAAACCCACCAGTGGTCTCTTCCAACCTTACCCATTCTGTGGTTCTGTGATTCCACACTGGATCTTATCCCTTTGTTTGGGTGTGTCTGTTATTTAAGTTGTACAGTTCAATTCTGCTTCCACAACTTTCTACACCAAGTTTTCAGTGTTAAATAGCTGTGTCCTGGTTTCCAGTGGCTATGGAAACAGGCAAGAAGGTGAGCCAAGGCTGGAAGACATCAGTGGTTAGATGGAATTTGAAATATGGTTATTGCAACAAATCTTCTGAGACCTTTATAAGAGAAACCCATCAGCTGTCTGATCTGTCATTGTGTGGCTCCAGAGCAGTGCTGGAAGGAGATATCACCTAATCTGCCATGGATTTGTGCTGGGTGAACACTGCTGGTGAATCTGGCTCTTGTGAAAGCAAAAGAACCAGTGGAAGCTGCTGAAAGTACCACTGCCAAATAGTCCAGGAATCTGGCTACATATCCATGTTCTGATCCCATGATGTGAAGCTGGACACATGAATGTTTTGGTATGTGACACACTGGGCCTTGGAGCTTGGCATCCTCTGTTTTTTAAAAGAGTCAGACATTAAATGGTTCCAGATGCTGATTTTTGTTTGGTTTTCTCTTGTTTGTTTGTTTTTAACTTTCCCTGAGTTACAAGACTGATTTTCTGTTGATGGCCTCCCTTGCCTCCTACTATTCAATGTAAGTTTTCTATATTTTTAAGCTAAAGGCACAGTGGGAAAAGCTCAACACAACCATCTTTCCCCTTTGACCAAATTTTTATTTTTGTCAAGATTTGCCTCAGAGGACAGTGATGGGGCTGAGATCACCTATTGCACCAAGAGCCTGAGCTGTGTTTGCTGTCATTTCCAGGCTGTGGCCCTGAATGCAATGAAACTTTTTGGGGTTATAATTATCTTATGCAATTTACCAAATCCCAGTGAATAACAGACAAACTGCAGTAGATTTTTTTGAGGTCATCAGGTCTAAGCAGGTTTTCAGCCTCCTGAACTCTTTGTAGGTAGAAATTATTGAGGAAAAAAAACAGAATTTGAGACAAATGTCTCTTTCTCTTTCTGCTGCCTTACAGTAGAACAAGTGTCTAGAGACATTTCTGTGTCCTTCTCAGCAGTGCCATTGTCTTTGCCATGCCTCCTCCTGCCCTGAGCCCAGTTTCCCAGGCCTGTTCCAGGCTTTGCCTACAACCCTTCTCCCCATTCCATTGTCCTAAGGCAGGACCAGACAGATCCTTTCCCAGTCTTCCCTGGAGTGATGGAAGTTCAGGAGTCCCAGGGAGTCAATCCTGGCTGATTACCTTTTGGGCTATACCACAAGAAGTGTGGCCAGAGGGTCAAGGGAGGGGATGCTCCCCCTCTACTCCACTCTTGTGAGAGCCACACTTGCAGAACTGCACCCAGATCTGGGTTCCCTGGCACAGGAAAGACATGGACTTGTTGGAGTGGGTCCAGAAGTCCTTTTCATATAAGAAAGGCAGAGAGAGTCTTTTCACGAGGGCCTCCAGTGACAGGAAAAGCAGTGGACAAGGAGAAATTGATTTAAACTGAAAGAGGAAAGCGTTAGATGAAATATGAAAAAGATATTTTTAAAAATGAGGGTCTTGAGGACCTGGCACAGGTTGCCCAGAGAAGCTGTGGTTGTCCCAGTCCTGGAAGTGTTCTAGACCAGGTTGGATGGGGCTTGGAGCAACCTGGGATAATGGAAGGGGTCTCTGTCCATGGCTGGGGCTTGTCACTTGATGATCTTTAAGGTCCTTTCCAGTCTATACCATACTATGATTTCACATTCCTATAAAGGGATGCTAGAGGAAGAAGGTGCTTTTTGGAGACAGAGAGACTGCCAGTCTCCTGAGTGTTCTGTGGCCCCACTGCAACTTCTCGCTGTGATCAGCTCTCAAGGGGAAGGTAAGGAAATGAAAGGAAAGGGGAAAGGCACTTTTATCCATGAAATAACTTCCTGAAATCATTCACTGCTCTTCAAATCTTCATCATAATTTCTTGGTCTCACCCCTAAGCCCCCCTTCACATCCCTGAAACTTCCTGCAAACCGACATCTTCATTCAGAACCCCACTGATCCTTCTTGTCACGCAGCATCACATCCATTTCCATAAAAACCTTCACACTTCTGTCACAGCCGCAAAATGTGATTTTTTGCCTAAGATAAGTCAAATCAACTGCGTACAAGGCATAGGAAAAAGATTTAAGATGCCACAACAGCCTTAGAGAAATCACTAACAGTTGCAAACACAGGATTTCAAGTGAGCACAAGTGCTTCTGAACATCTGTATTTGTATGTGTGCAAGCACAGTGGGGTGCATCATACAGCCTATGTGGTAGAGACTGGTACTGCTCCAAGACTTGTCTTACCTTTCTAATTAAGTATTGAGTAGTAAAAGAATTAAATTATGATGGTTTCTGCACCTGTTTGACTTTCCTCTCTGCTGCAAAACCCAGATCAATGCATGTGGGTTTATTGAAAAAGGGACTGGTCTCAGTTTGGAAGAAAATATGGTTAGTAAAATAAGAGTTTTTTCATTCCCTTTGTTTTCAGCCTTCCAGGTGTATTTTCTGCAGTTGGACAGAGAAATGCAGGAAACAAAATCAGATGTGTTCCAGGAAATTTTTCTTTCACAGTGATACTGCAACCAGTCTACAGGAGCTCTTTTCTGAACATTAGCTCAACCAAATCTGAGAGAAAATTTAAATTGATGTACACAAATTTTATTAACCATACAGTTAGGATGTGATTAGTTGTAACCAGGAGCTCTCTCTCCCTGGCTGTAAAAAGAGTCTAAATGAAGAACTTAAAAGAGCTTTACAGGCCTTGTCTAAAGTAGAGGAAATGCATCCTGCCTTAAGTGACTCTCCAGGTGTTCAATTCTCGGCCTCTATACCGGGGATATCTGTTTAAAAATATGCTCAAAGAAATATTAATTGCAATTTTGCTATAGCATATATATATTAAAATGAGAGAAAAATGGGAGGGTGGAAGAAATATTACCAAAGTCATAGGATATGAGGACTTCTGTTGACTATTTTATCTTAAATTTAATCACGATTGAACTGCTAATATTCTATTTTTATTATGATAAAATGTATTGCTTACTTTTTTTTTTTTTTAAGAGGCTCAGGTATTCTAGGAGGATTTAACATGAAGAACCATTCATCCAGGCTTCTTTGTGCTGAAGAAATATTTGAGTAAATTCTAGTAGTTGTCAAAAACTCCCTCTCTCTTGCTCTCCCTCTTCCTCTGTAGAGATATATATATTTATGTTTACACAGTAGTTTGTTGTTATATAGAGCAATATAGGCACAGGGTAAGTATGGCTGCATGGAAGAAAAATTACATTAAGATAAAACAGCTCTTCCAGAGAGGAGAAGGTCATTACAGATTAACCAAACTTTACCATTAAATGGAAAGCCCTGGTCAATGATCCATATTTCCCTCTCTTTCTTAACATCCACCCACTCTGCTGGGCACCTTGCTGATGTTAATTTATTCATCCTCACTGCACTACTGAATTCATTTCACTTGAGTTGGGCATTGAGCAAGCAACTGACAAGTTTCTACAGGGACACCAGGATGAAAATGAAATCAGGAGTAAAAAGAAGAAGTTGTTTGTGCTGGGGTTGAAAACATCAAACATTTAAGAGGAACAGAAACAACCCTTTCCCTACATATTTCTTTCAATGTATTTTAGTCACTGAAGTGCCAAGGGGAAGTGGAACATTGCCAGCTGCATCCAGGAGCTTCTGTTGCTGATGCTTATTACATTAATTACACTTTAGTTCATTAAAATAGCACCCAGGATTCCCTGTGAAGTAGTGGAGCTTCTGTGTTACACACAAAGCTTGTTCAGAGGATGATGATGAGGTCTGCTTCCTTAAATGACAGGGCAAGGGAATGGCATGTTTTGAGTCAAACCTGAACCTAGTCAGGAATTCCAACACTAGCTCTTCTGTGACTCTACAAAATGGACGTTTATCTGCTTATTTATAAAAATGTATGATATACCAGCCTCTGGGGAATTTTATTGTTACAAAACGGAGGCATCTACAGCTCTGAAATTACTTTAGGGTTAACTAGAGGAGTTGGAAAACAGAATTTTTAAAATACAACCACTGATTCATTGTAAGTTCTAATTTATATATGCAAAATAATTTCTCAGTTAAACAAAGTGTGTGCCAACACCCACTGGTTTTGTTTAAAACACAAATGAGATTTGGTTATCTGTGGACCAGAATGTTATAGTGGAGCAATCCCTTAAAACACCTCCTAGTTTTAATTATAGAAGAGAAGAGAATCACAGAATTAAGGCTGGAAAAAAAATCCAAGATCACAAAGTCTAACCTTTGACTGGGTATCACAATGAACCATATTTGAACATCTGCTCATTTTCTGAACACTCCCAGGAATGGTGACTCCACCACTTCCCTGGGCAACCTGTTCCAATCCCTAACCACTCTTTCAGTGAAGAAATTCCTAATATAAAAAAAATCATATAAGTCTGCAGTTGGAGAGATTTATCCAAACAGTTTTCTTATGTGATTAAGCAAGGAGAGACTCTGTTTTCCTTGCACTGACATTTTAGAAACCAAGCTGATACTTAAAAATAGATCCCACTTAGGTTTTCCTGTCCCAAAGTCATTGACAAGTCAAAATTGAAAGCATGCTCAACATTGAGGTGAGCTAAATTCAATGACCAGGGTAACAAGAGTTTTGGCATTTTTATTATTTCCTTGAAGGTTTGAACACGTTTATCCAGGTAGTAAAAGCTGTTAGCTTTAAACATAGAATGATAGGATGGCTTAGGTAGAAAAAGAACCTTTAAAAGTCATCTAGTTTAGCCCCTATCATAACTGTTCTGGTTATCAAATCTTGATTTCAACCATACTTGATTTCCTACATAAAATACGTCATAATATCTTCAAAATCTTCAGATATCAAATATGTGGATGTTATTTCTGTGTATATAGAAACAGAAAAAGAGTAATAATATCTTACTAAATAAATTGTTTTTTAAGCAGAAATATTATTAAATTTTTTTAAAAACTTTGTTAGAGTCAAGAACTCCAAGAGTTGGGGCAGAGGCTAATTTTTCTCATTGAGAAAATTCCTGCTCAATTCCCCAATGAGTAGGAGGATGGATTATATGACTACAGAATTCTTTCTTTGTGTCAATACCTCCAGAGAACATTCATCCAAACTAGCAAGACGTCAGCCAGGATATCTGATGTTCCTTTTCCACCTCAGTGATTTAGTCACTGCTCCTGCCTCATACTTGTTCCCATGTTGTAGGAGCACCACGTTGCTGACACAGATGGTGATATCTCCTTTTAAACTGTGTTTCCTTGGGGTTTTTTATAAGGAGTAGCACTGGTAGCTCTAGAATATACCAATTTAGTGAGGGGGTTAATGTCGTTTTTTTTCTTTCTTCCTAGCAGCAGAATTAAAAAAAAAAATAAATAAAATAAAATCAAGAGTCTAAATCATGGTGCTTGTTAAGCCAGAAATTTCCCACATCAGGCAAGTTTCTTGTCATGAGGGTGAATGGCCTTTTGCTATGTGTGTCATTGCAGTGATTGCAGCCCAATTCCAAAAAATAAAAAAAATAATCAAAAAACAAAGAAACAAAAAAAACAGGTTTGGGAAGGACCTATTCTCCACTATTCTCCACATTAAGGCAATGAGGAATGATGGTGAATCTGGAATGAAACAAAGTCCCTACCAAAAATGATCTTGAAAATGTGGTTTGAGGGATTTATGGATTTTTTTTGTGAGAAGGGTGGGTTGTAAACTTTTGTGGTTACGTTTTATAAGAAAATTAATGTTTGAACTAAAAGATTTGAGATTAAAAGGACAAAAACTCCCCTTTAAACTGTCAGTAAAGAGGAAACTGTAAACTCCATGCATGTGTATATACTTGAGGATATATATACACTCATATATACACAGACATACTGGTGACTGTATTTAATTTATAGTTAGTAGGCTGATCTTCAATGAAATTTCTCTTATAGATAAAAAAGAACAGCTAGTTCTCGAAACTTCTGTCTTTTTGCTACGTGATTCAGGAGGAAGCAAAAGAGAGTAATTGTTCTCTACTTGGATACTACGTCTCAAGTAATTTGCTTGCACAGTAGCACACTGAAGTAAGCCCTGAAGGTGCAGCTCCTGGAAAACAACAAAGTGAAAATCCATTTGGAAGCCTACTAGTCTTCCTATTGTGGTCAAAAGAGGAAACTGGTATTTCTAGATTTCAGTTCATCTTATCGTCCAGGAAATACTAAAATCTCCAGTAAGAGTCAAGTCATGCCACCTTTTTGCCATTCACTTCTAAGAGAAATCAAACAACAATGATGCAGGCATCTGTATTTATAGGAATGTCACAATAGTACTTGAGTTGTGAGTTTTGTTGCTGTGCCTTGCTCCACTTCAAGTGGTTTTATGCCACTCCTTTCATTTGTAATGATGTCAATGTTTTTGATGAAGTTTACAGTACTTACACAGATAAATCACAGAATTGCAGAACCCAGGGTAAGGCTGGCACAGGGTGCCCAGAGAAGCTGTGGCTGCCCCATCCCTGGCAGTGTCCAAGGCCATATTGGACAGGGCTTGGAGCAACCTGGGACAGTGGAAGGTGTCTCTGCCCATGTCACAAGTGATGGTCTAGATGACCTTTAAAGGTTTCCTCCAACCCAACTATTCTATTATTCTATTCTAAAACGACACAGACACTTAAATATAGGTATCTTCATCTGCCAGCTAAATCCCATCCACTGCTTCAGTTCCACTGCTTCAGTTCCACTGCTCCCAAAATTGTTGTTTAGCAGTGAAAGTGCTGCAAGACAAAGTTGTCAACTAGCAGCAGCACTCTTGGTTTTGAGAGACATTACAAAGGTGACAAAAACACCCTTCAGTTGTCAATATATTGTTTCCCTGCCCAACCACACAAGCTCCATGCCAAACACAAGCTACAAAAATCTAGTTGTGCTATTTCTTTATTCAGCATTAAAGCTGCAATTGATAAATCTAATTTTTATAGTTAGGATGTGTTTGATAATAATCATAGTAGACTGGGATTATAATTAAGCACATTCAGTTTTGCAGGATCCACAAGCTGTTGGTTAATGAAGTTCAATATGATATTGTCAGTAACCAACATGATAATTGGTTACAGAGAAAAGGCAATTTCAACAAATGCTCCTCATGCAGGTGGCTGGGAGAAATTGCTTTCACCCAATTATCTCTTCAATTATTTTGAATGAATGAGGCAGGATCCTTTAGCTCATTATAAGCCCAATTCCACAATAAGTAAGTAAATATTTTGACACAGTGTTGAAACTTCTGCAAAAGCATCTATAATATTTATAAGCTTTGGAGAGGTCACATATTGTATTATCATCATTTGTTGCATTCAGTGCCAACTAAAGAAAATTAATGGTTTCAGTAGCCAATATCACTGGAGTAATATTTTAATACTGTGAGTAGTCAGTCGTTTTCTGGAATATTGTCAGAGATTTTATGGCTTATAAATACCCATGTCTGGTATCATCTCTAAGAATGGAGCATTAAGCAATAGGAAACATTTGCCCTGGTTACGGGGTAAACTATATGTTATCATACACTGTGTTGGAAAAGCCATATCTATAAATTTAGGAGTAGAATTTGATATTCATTTGCATCAGAGACTAGGCTATATAAAAAAAATAATATAACAAAATATGAAATATCTGAAGACTTATTTGATATGGTTGGGGTCCAAACACTGTCATCTTCCCTTCACCTCCCTTTTCATCTTGAAGGAAGAACAGGAGATTTCCACCACTCTGCTGGCTGCCCAAAAAGCCAACTGTAACATTTGACTGGATGTAGTAGTTTGGCCGTGATTGGCCAATGTGTATTACTGACATTTGATAAAACCAATGAAAGCGTGGGTACGCCTTTTACGATACACCTTTTTTAAATGCAAACCCGGGAATCATCTCTCTCTTGGTTTCCGGCAGAGGCTCAGGTAAGAGCTCCTGCCGAACATTCTCTGCTCCCCCTCTCCCCACGTGGCCGTCGGGCCTGGGGGGGAGGGGGAAGCAAGTCAGGCTGACCGGGAAAAAGGAAAAAAAAGGACCGCAGAGCCAAACTGTGAGCTTCGTTGCTGATATCTGGCTGATGGAATTCGAGTTTTCTTCTCCTGCAGCATGGGTCGGTGAGAGAATTTTCCTCAGGGTTGTCTTGGAGCCACGGAAGATCACGCAGATCGGGCGGGGATGGCTTTTCTGTTCTGAGTGGAGTTCACTCTGGACTAATTTAACCCTAATGAGACCGAGGGGTGGAAAGAAGAACCCACTAACTTTCTTTCTCTCTAACCATAAGAATCCAGCCAGAACTATAGCCAGGAATGGCTCTGCAGCCCCAGCACGGCTTGTTTTTAGTAAATGTGACTGCTTTGGCATGGCTGCTGTTTTTTTGTGAACTCCTTAAGTATTCAGATGAAACCCGAAAGCTTCTATCTTCTCCGGAGTGAAAGAAAGGACAGAATGAAGACACATAGAGAAATTACGTAAGGATATTTTGCAGTCAGAAATTGAAGGTGATATTTTAAGTGGAGGAGAGATAAGGAGTTGTTTTATTTTTACATTAAAATCTTTTATAAGCTATGGTGATGGACTGTAATATAATGAGACAATTTTCCTTTAAACCATAAAAGAATATGGGGAGATGAACGGTTCAAAATTGTAAATCTGAGCAAAAGAACACTATATTGACGGGGCCAGTATTGAGATGATTGTGACTGTTGGGAGATTTAGACAGAGCAATGAAATTTTGTCCTAGAGAAGAAGATGAAGAAGAGAACTTTTGCTGTTGAACAGTTTTGTCTTTAAAAAAATAAACCCCATGGATCGATTATGGCCCAGAAGTACAGCTATTAAAGAGCTGTAAATATGGGAGGAATTTTCATGATAACACTGGAGCATTTCAGAATGAACATCCACAGTCAAAAACTATTGCCAAGATTTAGGTAATCCCTTCCTGCACTTGCATATGTTTTGTTATTAGTTATTCAATAAAATCACACTCTTTGATGCATTAATTATATGCCTTTTTACAGAGGGTTTTAAGGAAGCTCTCCAGGTGATTCAACTTGCTACACTTCAGGGAATTCAATTTTTTTCCCTTTTCAGAGATGAGTCTACCACCTGTGTTCATCTACCGAGTTCTGGGATCTCTTCTACCTCACACAGGTATAAAATTCAAATTTGAGGTACCCCTCAGACAGCTAAGACTTCCTTAGAAGTCTTTTGAGGAGACCCAACATGTGGCCACGAGAAACACTTGTTGCAGATGTAGAAAATTTCAAGTATTGCTGGCAAACGTCTCTCTCAGGCTGGCACTAGGAACTGTGACCCGCTGATATTGAAAAGCCATCTGGACATCTGGGAAACTGGCTTTGGATAGTTCTGCTTGAGCAGGGAGGGTGGACAAAGTAACCTCCAGAAGTCCTTTCCAACCCAACCTGTTCTAAGATTCTGTGTCTTCCAGACCACCAAACTACATGGCTGCTCATTTTCCTTGTATTCATGTACAGTATTTATAATATTGTAACACCTGTTGAATTATAAAACAATTTGTAAAATTGATCTCAAAAGGGGAACCAAAGAGGGATCAATATGGCAATGGACTGAGTCTCATGGAGTCTGGAATTCATGAGATATCCCTGTTGAGAATCCAGGCTCTCACAGAAAGTACATGCAGGGGAAGGGGAAGGGG
>WAAG01051536.1:10237-22737 GCA_013390105.1 Tichodroma muraria
CAGGAGCTGTTACCTGAGCCTTTGCCGGAAACCAAGAGAGAGCTGATTCCCGGGTTTGCATTTAAAAAAGGTGTATCGTAAAAGGCGTACCCACGCTTTCATTGGTTTTATCAAATGTCAGTAATACACATTGGCCAATCACGGCCAAACTACTACACATACACAGTGGGATTACTGCTGATCTAAAAGGAAATCTTACCAAAGATCTTTTCTCAGAGAAAAAAAAAGATGTCCATACACACTCACACCAGTGTACACACACACACACACACCCGCGCACACACACACACACACACACACACAGACACACACACACACACACACACACACACACACACACACACACTTCTTTTGTGTATGGAACACCAAACAGGCAGGAGTAATTCAAGCAGAGATTAAATGAAATCTCAGCAGCTAAGTAGGAGCAGCTCCCACAAATAATTTTGCTGGGTTCAGAATTAAAGTTGTGTAGCCTTGGGCAAGGCATGATCACAATTTTCAGGGAATTGACCACTGGAAACCTGTTGTTATGTTGATTTTCACAGCAGATACCTGGCAGAAGCATTAAGATGGGACAAAAATATTCTATAGTTCTATTTCGGTGTGTTACCTGAAAGAAGATACCAGCACAGGGATCCTGAGGTTCCACTCCCATCAGTGCTCCTCTGTGGCAGAGGGGTGGTGCTCTCACCTGGCAGCAGGAGCCCAGCAGGATATCCCTCCCTCCAGGGAGCCCCCACAGGTGTGTGCTGAGCAGAAACTTGGCCACTGCCACGTTCTGAGTCCCTGCCCAGGCTGGAGTTGGAGCCTGGAGCTGCTTCCACTCCAAAATTCTGCATGAGGCCTTGTGATAATTCCATAGTGCAGCATTCAGTT
This sequence comes from Tichodroma muraria, assembly GCA_013390105.1. NCBI lineage: Eukaryota > Metazoa > Chordata > Aves > Passeriformes > Sittidae > Tichodroma > Tichodroma muraria. The sequence goes on from WAAG01051536.1 coordinate 11,114, forward strand.
TGGTTCAGGATTATTCAAAGAGCTGATTTCAGTTAAAATACCAACAGGGAAGGGCAGGAGTGGCACAGAAAAAATTACTATTTTTCATATTTTCCATGCATACTAATGAATTATTTTAATTAAATCCAGATAAACTCCCAAACACAAGTGTTGTGCTTCAAAATCTTTTATTTCAGAAGTGGTGACATGAATCCCTTTGATTTCCTCATCTCCTCCCCTTCCCCTGCTACCAAGCTGAAACAATTCGATTAATTCACTGTGAATTTGTGATTAGTTTCGCTAATTCTGAAACCCGTGACTTTTTTGACAAAAAAAAACTTTTCAGCTATTCATCACATTCTACTGCAGAGCTGTGGGGTGGTAAACCACACCACAAAGGTGCACAATTTATTAGAAATGCTGGATCAGCAAGACGAGGACCAACGGAATAGACCAGCATATTGGCCTAGGGATGTCTGAATTGTCAAAGCAGTTCCTGCCCTTTGAAACACTGCAAATATTTAAATATTCTCCTGCAGCCACCACTTGGCCATGTGGAAGACTTGGGGCACCAAATAAAACTTACCACAGGTGGGTTCAGGGTAACAAGTTTGGATAGGTGTCATGTTGCCTATGTGTCATCACAACGTGGAATGTTTCTTTACGAGGAACTTGGTATTCTTGACATAACATGGAAGTCTGTCGCTTTTGGTTTAGTCTCAACTGATGCCCATTCCTCAAAAACCGTCAGTTATACCAAAGTCCCCTTGGCTACCATACCAAGACACACAGTCTGGAACAAAATGCCCCCTTAACCTGATAAGGTTAATTAAAATAATTATTTATTAATATATTAAAAAATTCTTTTAAAATTAATTAAAAAATTAAAAAAGAAATGCCCCCTTAACCTGGCTGATAAAATGTTTTCTGTGATCTCCACTCTTCCAACGTCCCAAAATGGATGATTTAAAGATAAAGGCCTCCAGAATACAAAGGAGGAAGGCACGTGACAGTATAATTCATAATTTCTACTCTCTCACCAAAAAAGTGACACTGCCAGCCATATCATCAGTTAGAATAGCACAAATACAGATTCTTATCCACAAACATTAAGGCCTTTATCAGGTGTCAGAGAGTTCTACAGATAGCCAAACTCTTTCAGATCATGGCAAGCAGGACAAGTCATTCATTTTGGCTAAGAGTATGGAATTCCGGATTGGTTACAAAGACTTCTACTGGAAAGCAGATGCCAAAATCATGGATTCTTTTATGGTAAACTCCTTCCCAGCACCCAGCCCTAAGAAGGTTTTGAGATTTCTTTCCCATATATAAAACTGACCCTAAAACAGCAAGGGTTCCTTGCATTCTACCTGCAGAAGATGAAGGTAAAGCAATAAAAACAACAGTAAGTTCGTATGGCATCAGGTTTCTCAAAGGCCAGGCACTTCTCTCCGTCCCCCAAAAGGAATGTAAGTTCAGAAAAGATCATAGGAATGCAAAACTTTCCAATTTTTTTTCCCCCAAAGATCCTAGAGGGTTTATCTAGGAAGAACTGCATGTGTGGATTTCTTCAGCCCCACTAATGCTTACCCTTTGTTGTGTCTGGATCTGAAGAGGTTGACTCCATTTCACCTGGCTGTGAAATAATTTAACATTTAATCCTAGTTGCTTTCTAGTAGAGCTGATTCCAAATCTGGCAGAGCATCAAAGTCTAGGGAAAGAATAAGGGAACAAATGATAACCCGGAGGAAGGTTATCTCTGAATAGATACTGATGGAACTCTGAAGTATCTGACATAAATAGGAATTCTGGACATAAAAAAGCATACAGTGTGTTATTGTTATTGCTGTTAATACTTGTGACTATCACAGTGCCCTGAAATCCTAGGCTCATGGCCCAGCCCACCAAATACTAGTTTCTACAATAAAAAAGGTAAAAGATGACTAACTTTAGGGAGAAGAGATGCTGATTTATACCACAGGGAACATTTTCTTTCTGTTAGTAAAGTCAACTGATGAAGATAAACCACCAGAATCTCAGTTTGGGATGGATGGGCTGCTGAACCTTGTTCCCATTGTCAGAAACTCCAGGAATCCATTTTCATGTCAATGCAACAACATCTCAAGTCCCAGCTGGTTTCTCAATGTTCCTGCTATCTGGGACATTTCAGCTTCACAGCTCAGGAAACTGAACTGTAGAAAGGAATTACATGTCCAAGGTTACAGGGCAGGTTGTGGCAGCAACAGGAATAGAAAGTGTAGGTGGCAAGGCAAATCACCTTTTCTAAGGAACAGAGCAAAGTATTTTTTCATTCTCCAGCTTTCCGCAATGTATATGTTACAGAGCAAATTCAAGGTAAAATGTGCTTTTAATTCAAGTTCTTTGTTTGCTTTTTCTGAATTTAGAAGAAAAGACAACTTTGTTAGATGTCATTGCTGGTTGTAGAAAATACTTTGAATTTCTTTTATTCAAAAGGTAAAGAGGACTCAAAACAGTTCTATCTAATTACTGCTATAATTTCACTTCTTTAGTGCAGAAAAGCAGTTTGTCATGTTGATGGGGAAGGAATTTATAAACCTATTTGTTTTACTTGGAATAAAAAAATATACCACTTAGAAGTTAAACTGAAAAAAAAATTCTGAATTCTTAAAATTCTGCAAAAGCCTGATATATAATTGGGAAATAAGTAATTGTTTCTAGATTTCAATAATGGCATTCCCACTATTCCACGCTAATGAATACTGAAGGAAGAGTATGTCATCAAAGTGTAATCAAAGCCGGCTTGTTTTGTGAATGACTGACAGGGACAGAAGCAGAACCTGGGTTTTTTCAATCATCTCACACTAATACTTCAGTGAGACGCTGAAGTGCACGGCACTAACCGAGCTAATACTCCCCCAGGAATTGCAGAAATGCAAATACGCAACGCATCTCTCACTGTGTTACATCAATGCGAGCCCGATGCATCAGCACAGAAGTGAAAGTGTGCGTAATCCGAAGTGGACTGCCCCAGACTAACGCGGTGGGACAGGAAATACAAACTGCATAATGTATTTGTGCCGCCCGAGTGGCGCTCAACGCTCCGTTGGTAGGGGATGATCGACTGAGCGGGGATGTGGGAGGCACACGGGCTAATCAGAGCCCTCATTAGCTGCACACTGAAGGAACCGGGGAGGGAAATCAATACCACCTCAGCAGCAGGATGAGGGCAGTGAACCTCCACCTGCAAATCCTCAGCCGTGGCAATTGAGGTTTCTCGTGCAGCTGGTGCCTATTGAAGTAGAAGGGGCTAAAATCACAGTAAAGATTTATAGGGTGACATCCACAGCGAGGTTTTTTGTTCTGGTTTTGCCCAGAATGAAGGTTAGTGAGCCTTGAGTAATGATTAAAGCAAACTGAGCAGGTTGTATCACCAGGACAGTCCATTTTCCCTTATTAAATGGAAAGAATAAGGTGTAAAAAAGGAACAAAGCTGGTCAATCAGTTGATGCAGTCTTGCCTGGGCAGGCCTAAATGAGAGGTATTAGCAGGAAAAGATGAAGATATCTTCAAGAATCTCCTATAGACTGCAGAAGGAGACTTGTGATAGAAATTAATGCCATGCCTGTCACCCTGATTGTGCTGCCTTGAAGTATAGGGAGTTTGCCACTAGGATTTGTATTAAATTCTGAGCCTCTCTATGGAAAGCTACAGAACAGTTAAAATTTACTTTGACCCCTCACTGACCCACAGTGAGTAAGAATTAGAATTACAGAATTAGAGGTAAAATGACTTAGCAGCTGTTTGAAAGGCCTTGTACTTCAGAGACCAATGCTTGTCCTGTATCATATTTTTTTTCTCTGGATTAGAGGATTTATTGTTTGTATTACTCACTCTTTCTTCTGGTCACACAGTGTTTTTTTTTAAATAGCAGACAATTGAGAAGCTTGTCCTCATTGGAAAACCAGACCATGGTATTACAAAGCTTAATTCTCCCCTCATGATGCATAGTTAAAAGATGACCCATCAGTAGTAACCTCCATTTTACTTTAAATAACGTTTTTATTAACTACCTTTGAATTTGAAGTTGATTTGATTATGATCATTATGTTGTCTTAATATTAATGAAGTGATTACTCCTAGTTTATTTGTCATAGACCATTTCTAAAGGGAAAAGCAGTTATGCTATTAGAAGTTCTAATATATCTGACTCAATTCAAAATCAATCCATTTTTAGTTCTATATTTTTTATTTCACTTAGGATATTCACAAGGTCACATTTCCAATACTTTGAATAGATGTTATCTTTCTCCTACATTACATTACGAAGTGGAACACTGGAAATGGAATAACATATTTTTAATAGGATAGGCACAATCCCTAGGCCAAAAAAGAAAAAAAAAGAAAGAAGGAAAAGAAAATCTAATTGTATGCAAATACGATCCAGATTTTTTAACTGTTCTACTGTAGATGTGCCTTTGCACAGGGTATTCCCATGTTACACTTCACAGTCCATAATTCCATAAGCTGTCAGTTCATTTTATACATCAATTACCCATCTAACTATGTACAAAATGTTGTGAAATCCAGTATATCCATCCTGCATTAACCATTAAGCTGTGCAGACACATTGCAGAGTGCTCTTTTTTGTCCTCTCCTTGACAAGTACAGACAAACACTATTGAAAACAAGAAATGCTCAAAAAGTACAGAATTTTCAGCTATTCTCCCATTTACTTTCACTGGGAATAAACCACCTAATTTGTCATATCTGAAGACACAGAAATTCACATTTATATGATGCTTAAATATATGTAATTTTATACCCTAAGATACCTGGCTTCCTTTGAGGATATGCCCTTCCTGGTGTTTTGCAAGATCAAGGTCTGTGAGAGTGCCAAAAGATCAGGTGAAAAATCATATGCCTTGCTAAAAATAAATATTTTACTGCATTATATTGTACTGTACTAATTCATCATGAACTGCCAAAATTGACAGTTTCAGATTGCAGAAGCAGTATCTTCATTCTCTAATTTTTAAAACTGAAGAACAGCTTGATGTATAACTGGAAGCTGGAAGAAAAAAAAAGATTGAAGTCAAATTTTGTATTAGTTTTGTGTAGATGGGAACGTTCTGGCAAAAAAATATGAAAAGTTGTCTGATATTGCAACACAGCAAGAAATTCCTCATTTTGAATGCTTTTGGCAACACTTCTAAAATCTGGTAAGAAAATATTTGCTAGAAATCTTAGCATCCTGTCAGAATATTTGTCATTGTGAACTCAAGACTGTGACTGCTTTTGACTGAATGATTTTTATGCTACAGAGAACTGTGAAAAAGGAGGTACAGTCCTGTTACTCAAACATAGATGCTGAGGGCTCATCTTTTCACAGAGGCTTTGCAAGAGGGGCAATAGAATTTTTACTAGTGTGTTGAGGGGAATCAATCAAGAAAATTTGCTTAATAGCCTGGTGAAATGCACAATTTAGTATTCATTTTCTTGATGGGAGAGGATGGATGGTTGTTCAAATAACACTGTTACATTTGCAAGAAGTGATTTGTCTTTCTGCAACTGCAAAGATTATTTTGTTGTTACACATTTGTTTCACTTAGGATACTCAATAAAAGCATAAAGTGAAAAAAAAGCCATTTAAGAGAAAAGTCTGATAAAGTTGGGTATAAATTTCTGATCAAGGCTCTAATAAGAATTTTGAGGGTTAGATAAATTTAAATATTATGAATACCTGATGCACTTCTTGATTAAAATCAACTCTTCATTGACTTGAGAAGTTGAATTCTGAGTTCTTAACCCAACAGAGCTATTTCTCTACCTTCACATATTTTTGTCTCAGTTTTTATGAGTAAAAACTTTTAAAATAAAAATAAATAGTAAAAAAAAGTAAATATTTTTTAAATNATTTTTAAAAGCCCAAAGCCAAAGGAAACCACATAGCCACGATGTATCATTTAAATTATCATTATAATAAACTGTTACCAATACAGTCCCAGCTACAATTCAGTAAAAAATGACTGTAACTATCAAATATGGGAAAAAGTTTCAAATTCAACTTTTTTTTCCTTTGGAAAAGAAGAAAAATCTGAAAGTTCAAGATTCTATTTTCTTAATTTAGACACATCAAAATGTGTAAAGATTTAAATGATGTGACTGAAACTGCAAGAAAAGTGATTGTGAATTTAAGTTAAAAAGAATTGCCTGAAATTTTCAATTTAATAGATATAATTTAACATGTCAAATTCAAGAAAGTATGTATGCATAATGTAACTTCAATAAATCATGTGCACGCTCAAGTTTGATCCGGATATTGGTGAAATTTATTCTCAAATTTTAAATTAGATTATAGTTGGGCAAGGATTTCTGTAAAACCCTTTATTAATCTCACAGCGTCCTGGGACAGGCAGGTTCCACAATTCAGGGTACGGGCACAAAACATAGGAAGGTCATTTTTTCTCTAGTGACTCGTTTGTAGGTGCTGTGTTTTCATCCATTGCAGGAGAGCTCCTTTTGATTTTGGCCGCTTCATCCATGGGGAAGATTGAAACAAAGGTCTGCAGCTCTGAGACCCTGCACTGTGCAGAGATTTCCCACGAGACCTTACAGGCTCAGCTGGGATCTGTGGGCCACAGCTCCATTCTCTGATGTGTTCTCAGACCCAGGAAGCTTCTTTGGGGTGCAATGCTGACTCCAGGAAACCTCGTCCACCTCCAGCTCCTGCTCTAAGCCTCCTTCTGTCACCCTTTAGAAGGGGATCAGGGAGCTGGGCTTGGTGTGGGACAGGAGATCCATCCCTTTCCTGACCATAAAAAATCTCCACTTACAACTCACCTGGAGCCACTTTTGGAGAAAACAATTAAAATTTACCTCCAGCATCAAAGCAATGACACAGCAACAAAGATTTATGAGGATAAAGGTAAGAGGTATGTGGGGATGGGGCAGAAGAAAGATAAAAGAACTAAGTACGAATAATGTAACTATCCTCAGATTAAATCCCAAACCTCTCTCTTTCCCTCTTTATCTGTCTCATATACTGTCAACATTTTTTTTCTTTATTTCTGTGGCCAGGAACATGTTCCCCTGCCCATTCCATGTGCTCAGGTTGCTGCATCAGGAAACAGCCTTTCCTGGTTTTTATGTCCAATCCTTTTCTTAAATCTCCCTGGGGTTCCATTTAGATTAAAATCCTCCTTTCTCCCACCAAACACTATTGATCCTTAATTTATTTAGGAGGCAGTTTCAGCACTCCTTCTTCCAGATATTGACTGCCCTTACTGCCTTGGAAATGATAATGGCCCTTCAGAAAAATAGGTGCTATCTCTTGCACTTGAGTAGGTGTTAGAAAAATATTAACAGCTCTCCCCCACTTGGGAAGACAAGGAGTAAATCTCCTTTGGGAAGTTTTTTCTCTACACTGTATCTTGTATTTCATATTAATGTGCAAAGTCCTAATGATACATCTACAGAATTGATGCTTGTAGCTCATTAGTTGGTGTTAGTTGAGACAGAAGTGAAAGCAAAAATATAAACTTAGTAAAGCTGACTAAAGAGTACTCTTAAGGAAAATGAAATAAGCCAGGTGTCTCAGTTATTTACATCGGGACCTGTACAAAAGCTGTTACAATTGCAATGCTAGCATTTATCTGTCTGAGGTATCTGCTCAGACTCTGCCTCACAAGGCATAAGGCCATTTTCCTAAAAAAGAGCTCATGAGACAACAGTAGCATCTGCAGGTTTGCATGTTCTGTCAGAGATCTTAATTACATCCTACCATGGTTATGAAAGACTCACTCATGTATCATCTGGTAGAATGCTAGTCACCCATTTAACAGCACTTCTAACCCCAGAAATACCCCTTAAAACAACCTCTAAGAACCATCAGGAAACTTTAGATGCATCACAGTTGACAGCAAGTGACTGTGGAGCTTTATTACCCTGGAAACATTGAAAGGGGAGGAAATGTGTTCTCTTCTACAGCTGTATAGAGGAAAAATTGTATTTGGAAAAAACAGTTCTGCAGAATGGTCTGTCTACATTTTATATTCCCTTTTTTTCCAAATCAGTGACTGTGATCTCATTAATGGGTGCTAATGAACTACACCTCACACAATCTCCACACTCCCTGGATTTATGGATGCAGAAATGATTGAGGCAAAGAGAAGCCAGGAGTGTCCCCACCCCATGGCACAGAGAAGGACGTGGGTGTCTAAACACAATGTACTAGCCATCTTTTCTGGATTCTCTGTATTTACATACACAGCTGGGAAAACAGACACCCTGACCTTTAAAAAAATCCATCATGAAAATTTCCTCAATGTTTTCATTTTGCCTTAAATGAAAGGCAGCTTCTCTCCATGACAAACTCTGCTGGGTATATACATTTGCTACAAGAAAAGGTTTGTTCTCACCTATTTTTCCATGTGCTTATTAAAATAAATCAGATCTAATGCAGTCACATCTCAGAGTGAATTCATCTCCTGGCAAAAGATTTCATTTCCGGTTTAGACTTTCACTAAACAAAGATGTGGACTTCAATGCATAAAAGCAGCATAGATGGAGTCCGACACCAAAAATTACTATTAAAGTAACAGGCATCATGCCCCAATGATTTTAATATATTTATTAGTAGCAACTATTGCAACCTTTGCATAATAATTTTGGAAAGTAACAAATGTGCTAATATTTGGCTTGCAAAATAAAGCATTTCTTTCTAATTGTTACTGTTTCCCCGATCAAGTACTTGGCAGAAACCGTCTTCCTTTAACCCACACGTCCTCTGACTGCCCCAGACTGATGTCTAGAAGGAAGAAAACGGATTATTTCTCATGTGTATGGTGCCTCCTTCTCCTCTACATGCATGTGAAGGAATGTTTTATCCTCCAGCAGAAACAAACTGGACATAGGCAAGAAAACATGGTCCTTTTTTTCCTCCATGTCTTTGAGTATTCGCTACAAATACAGGCCAATACCTAGAGGATGTCTTGCTACTCATTTCAGATGACCCATGTTTGGTTCAGCTGCCTAATTAAAACACTTGTGAGTGTTGACTCACCCATCTCAATGACTGAGAAACCGAGGGCTTATATTTATGTTCTGAATTTGCCAAGGCAAATATGAAATCAGGTGGTAGAAATTCCATTTGTCTGTTCAAGAGAGGTACAAGAAGAAAAAAAAACTACCTGTCCTGCAGCTTTTAGTCCACCTAGCCCATCTTGGACTTGATCTTAAAGATTTTTTCCGGCCTTTATGATTCTATCTTCCCAATCACCAATCAGTATTACATAAAAACAACAACAAAGAAAGCAAATCCCAATAATCTGGTATTTTGCCAACATGCAAAGAAAGGTACTTAATCCAAAGGAGACTTTGGTCATGTTCAGCATCACTTTGAGGTAGAGCAAGAATAGGATTCAAATCCATGTAAAGAACATATAATTTAATCCCAGATTTTAAAGCTTAAACCTAAATGGGGTTTCCCACTGGAATTAGAAGCTTCTGTAACTTTGAAGGTCTTTTTAACTGTAAATTGAAGGATAAAGATGATGTCCCATGTCACATGAATTCTGAGGTTCTGAATTCTAAACTACACTAAAGATTACAAATAAAATCATGTACTACAACAGTGGGTTCCAACTAAGAATTGGGACAAAATGTATTTTTCAAACTCTCTGCTGCTTTTCCAGCAGAAAGCAGACATTATTCTTCAGACTCCAGGTAAGAGACTGAATTCCAAAAATGGAGAGGCAATCTGCTGCCCCACGCTGAGCAGAGAGCCCTATCTGAACTGCAGCATGCAGCAGGGACTTAAGAAGAACATACAGTCCAGTCGATGATAAAATGTTTGTTGCTACCTCCCTGGAAGTTGTAGAAAATCAATATTCCCATCAGTATCAGGTCCACAGGCTCTAACAGGCTCAGCTTTGCAGCAGGCTTGGATTTCTTATATTCAGTCTGCAGCTTGAAAAGGGAGGGAAATAAATGTGTGCCTGTGTGTCAGTGCCTTGTGTGTGTGCTATTGAGGGAGAGGGATGTGCAGTGAGCTGGAAACCAATTAAATTGTAGTGTTAGATAGGTGATGAAAAGGGCTCTGTAAAAGCAGGATAGTGCCAGAAGCTGGAGTTAATAAAGTACCTGGTATCCAGTGAATAATAATAACATTAAACATGTTCCAAACTAATTTACTTGTATGGAGAATTGCAGTAAGAAAAGCAAAGCTTAAACAAAATGTCAAGTTCAGGCAACAAACCTGGAGGAAAAAATGAAAAAGTGTCAGATCTGATGCTTAAAAATATGCCCAATAGTACAAAAGAGCAGTTAATAGTGAAAGGCTTGAGTATTACCAATACTGATCTCCAAACCTCACAGAAAACAACCCTTCAATGTGAATTGGATAAGGACTCTCATTGAGGAGATGGGAAGGAGGTGGGGGGAAAGTATGAGTCATACAACCAATTTCCCAAACTTCTTGGCCTTCTCATCAGCATCCTGAAAGGATACTCTGATCCTCAAAATGCAATGTGGCCTTTGGGCAGCTGCTGGTGGGAACGTGGCACAGTCGCCTGGAATCCCAGCTGCCCCCACGGCGCCCTTTGTGCTGCTGCACCTTCACCTCACCCTTGTTCAGGGAGGGAACTGCAGCTCCTGCGGCCTCCCAGCTGCTGATGTGGGAGGCAACAGAGGCATTGGGAGAGAGTTCAGGTGGAGTTCACCTGCCTGAGGGGACAGCTTGAACACTCCAGCCTGGGGACTTGACTGCCAGTGGAGATGTCAATGGAGACATCAGTGCAGAGTCACCTCCAGAGGCTGAATGAGGCTCTGGGAAAACCAATTCCTCTTGCTTTTCATGGTTTCTTCTCTCTCCTTTGTGTGCCTTCTGCTCTTAGTTTGCTCTAATCTCCACCTCCCCTTGCCCAGCTGTAGCCCAGTCTAACTTTGACAGCAGGAGAGCTGCAGCACCAGTCTGAGAGAGAAGCTTCACCTCTCAGACTACTAAACCTATCAGCCAGGCATGACCACCACTTAATTTTCTAAAGAATAAATAAAATAAGACTCTTGATATGGTCCCAGCCTTACAGGATGAGGAGAAGGGAGGAAGAAAGTTTTCCTCAGCATGTTCAATCTTCATCCCATTGAAAACAGGATGCTCAGGGGAAATATTTAAAAGCAGCTTCCAGCCCTGATCTGTGTCTGGCAAGAAACTGAATAAAAAACTGAGCTGGCACAGTCTCCCTAAGCAAGGTTTGAGTATTTAAATAAAAGGCAGAAAGCTAAACATCCCCTTGAACATATGTACAGCCACATCTTCATGTTTGGGCAGAACATACAGAGCTCTGCACACAAGGGAATCTCTGGGAATTACTGAAGATTTTTACCATAAGAACAATTATTTGTGAGCAAAGCCACATTTATGTACATGCTAAAATCAAGGCAAGAAAGAGTTCTTTGTATAGGGAGTAAATGGAGCTATAAGCAAACCAGTTGGAAACTGTTGTTTTTATATAGCTAGACTAGTTACCACTAGTTTCAATATTTGAATAAAGAAATAATTAGTAAAAGATAAGCCAGCATCCCTAATTAGCATTCTGCATTGAGTAGCGAAGACAAGTGCAGTAGGTTGACACTGATCATTTTGAAATACAGGAACAGGATAAAAA
>WAAG01051537.1:1843-23689 GCA_013390105.1 Tichodroma muraria
CCCCCCCGCTCCTTTCTGCCACTCCCCCCGGGAATTTTGGGCGCTCCTCCTGCACAGGGAATGCTGGAAAACACACTCCGGGTCCCCTCCCCGCGCCGCAGCGGGCCTGCGGAGCTCCCGCTGCAGGAAACCACCCTCTAGTGGGCTGCGGGGTAATGGCAGGGGGGGATATTTTGGGGGGAAAAAGCGCCGCTTTGGGCTCTGGTGAATGTGGCCTCGTCCCCAAACGGTAATTTTTTAAACTTTTTTTTTTTTTTTAGAGTTTTACATCTTATATATACGTGTTAAATATACATGGGTTTAACCCGTCAAGCACCAAGTATGCAGAGACAGGAATTGTGTTTGGGTTATCATTTCCTGTGCAGATTTTATTTCCTTTTTCCATTTCTCATTTATTTACTTTCTTTTTTCCCTTTTTTTTCCCCTTAATTTTTTCCATTTATTTCCATCCCATTGCAAGGGGCGAGTGATACAGGTATATGGAAGAAGGGAAATGGATCTTAAGCTCAAGTGTTCGCAAGAAAGCCTCAAATACTGAACACAATCAAGCATTTTATAAAGCAAAAATAAAGGTGTAAAGTGCTTTTATCTGTGGGCTTTTTATTTGTGGGAGTATCTGTCAGTTTTAAGCCATTTTTTCTTGTCTTGTCACTCCAGGCTGTTGTCCAAAGTGTCTCTCCAGCTCACTCAGAGCCTCTTTAGGAATCCACAAAATATTTGATCCATGCTCAAGAGCAAGAAGTCACACTGGTACCTCTGCTCAGGGCAGGGGTGGAGTCCCCATTCCTGGAGGGATGTAAGTGTTGTGTGCATGTGGCACTTGGGGACATGGGTTAGTGTTGGGCTTGGCAGTGCTGGGAGAATGGTTGGACTTGGTGATCTTAGAGGGCTTTTCCAACCTTAACAATTCTATGATTCCATTATTCTACCTTTGCAGTGTCTCCCAGTCCTCATTACTTCGAGGACAGGGAAGCTCAGAGTCAGGAGACATTCCCAGGTGTCAGGACAAGGTCTGGGATGGAGACACGATGGGATCGTGGCAAAGGGGGGGCTGAATCCCTCCACCAGTGAGTCACAGAATCACAGATCTTAAAGCCCATCCAGTGCCACCTCCTGCCATGAGCTGGGACACCTTCCACTCTCTCAGGTTGCTCCAAGCCCCATCCAAGACACTTCCAGGGATCCAGGGGCAGCCACAGCTCCTCTGGGCAGCCTATGCCAGGGCCTCCCCACCCTCACAGGGAAGAATTACTTCCCAGTATCCCATCTAACCCTGCCCTCTGGCAGTGGAAGCCATTCCCCCTTGTCCTGCCACTCCAGGTCCTTGTCCAAAGTCCCTCTCCAGCTTTCTTGGAGCTGCTTTAGAAATCCATCCCCTACAAGTGGCCGTGTGCTCTGGTGGGGGCTGGAGAAAGGAAAACTCCGTGGTTGTGCATCCTTTGGTCGCTTTTTAAAGCAAGACGTGTCTGAATCTGCCCCTTCTGGGGAAAACATAGTAGTGGTGAAACAAAGGCCACCCAAAATCACCAGAACACCTGGTCCCGTGTGCTGGAGCATCAATCCCACTGCAGGATGACGAGATGAAGATCACCAGGTAGACGTCAAGTGCAAATGGTCCATCTCACCACACTTGGAGTTTGCTTTTAGCTCTCAGTCTGTCTGGTGACTAATTAAACAAACAGGAGTTCCCTGCCAACAAACCCGGGCCATCTGCCTCGTCCTCCGGCTCCATCCCAAGAAATGCTCCACCGAGGAGCCCCTTTCCCCTCACCTAAGAGCTGACGGCCCTCCTGCTGTCGGGGTGTGCTTTGGGATGGCCCGTGGAGCCGTGAGGACGCACCATCTGCCGCGCCGGGTGCGCGTCTCGCGCGGGAACGCGGAGCGAGGCTCCGGCGGCACGAGGAGCTCCGGGCGGGAACGCCAAGCGCTCACACCCCGCTAATTTAAGGATTGCCAAGCTGGCTGTGCCAAGAACGCCTCCCAGGTTTTATATTTTGCATGTCTAAAGTGGGAATGGCAGCGATGGGAAGGATACTTAGGGCTGAAGCAGCAAATGCATCCCCCTGTGAGGCTGGGCAGGGCGGTGGGAAATGGTGTCCCCCCACATCAGCAAGCTGTGGATGGAAAGAGTAAAAGGACCAAAGCCGCAGTGTCTGTCCTGTGCTCCAGGAGACACCAAGACCATGCTTACTAATTAATCCAAAAATAATCACCCACCATTTAGGACCCCACAGTTCCTGCTCCCCAGAGTGTCCCAAGGAGGCAGCTGTGGAGGAGTGAGACCCTGACGTAACAGCACACGCCTGATGTTTGGAGGTTTCTATGGTAATTAAAAAACAGATCTGTGACCAGTGCAAGAAATTCCTTGCTGCATTCCGTGCTCTGCAGGGCGGGTGCCCGTGCAGATCTGTGCGATGGAAAGACCCTGGGAGCAAATCTCCTTTCCTGACTGCAGTGGGAGGATTCACCGGCACCCCTGTCGCCAACTCTCTTCCCTGACGATGGAGAATCCAAAGTGCAGACCACGTGTCCTGGGAGCAAAGACACCCCATGCAAAACACAAGGCAGACTGAGTGGAGAAGCAGGGTAATTCTCTTTTGTATGGTAATTCCTGTGGGACCGTGGGATCTCTGCAGATCCAGCTGGAGCATTCCTGCAGGGCTGCAAGTCCCTGGGTAGGAGGCAGAGGCTGTTAGTGGGGCTGTGCATTATCCGTGTTGTTGTGGGCTGGGGCAGAGCAGATGCTGGGCTGGGGTGGGTCACGGAATCACAGAATATCCTAAACTGGAAGGGACCCACATGGACCATCGAGTCCAAATCCTGGCCCAGCACAGGACACCCCAACAATCCCACCCTGTGCCTGAGAGCGTTGTCCAAATGCTCCCGGAGCTCTGGCAGCCTCAGGCTGTGCCCATTCCCTGGGGAGCCTGGGCACTGCCCAGCACCCTCTGGGGTGAGAACCTTTCCTGATATCCAACCTAAACCTGCCCTGACACAGCTCCAGCTGTTCCCTGGAGACAGCAGACATTGGAGCTGCCCATCCAATGCCCCTCATGAGGAAGCTGCACCCTCCGTGAGGTCTCCCCTCAGCCTCCTCTTCTCCACGGTCAGTACAGCAACATTTAGATTTCTGTTTACCATTTCAGAGGGAAAATAAAAGGCCTGTGGTAATATTAGCCAAGCAGGTGGTCTAAGCAAATTAGTGAATCCTGATGATTCCCGAGTTCAAAGGAAGCAGTTGCTCAACTCTGTGGAAGCTATCTGATAACATATTTAGCTGAAGAAAGGATGAGTGTATCCACCAGCACACAATGGCCCAGATTTCCTAGCTCATTAAATGCAAATATTAGTGAAAATACCATGGTAAGCAGGCTGAGATAATTAAACACAACATCACTTCCATTTGTTCCTAAACAGTGTGGGAATTGGCCACTGGAATGGCAGCATTTCCCTTACTTTGGGTGGTGAAGTGGAGCTGTAAAATTCACACAAAAAAATACCCTTCGAAAACCAAACTCACACCAAAAAGAAATATGCTGAAATTATAAATAAAAAGTAAACTATAAAACCAATGTGGGTTTTTATTTCCAAACTGGATGAGGCAGACATTAAAAAATCACAGAATCCTTGAATGATTTGGGTTGGAAGGGACCTTAAAGACCATCCTCCAGCCTTAACATGACTGTCCACATGGATCAGCTCTCAGTGTGGACGTACAACCTCTGCTTCTTAAGCTCTGTTAGTAGAAAATGAAGTGTTGCACAGCCCAAATCCTGGTGAAAGCAGCATGGGCTGACTCCTCTGATGCTGCAGGCAGTGATCACTGAGTGATGGAGAATGAGGACTGGTAGGAAAAACACGTTTAACCCTCTGGCTTGAGCTGCAACCGCAGGTCTGAAAGGGAATGAGAAGGAGTGGCCGCATCTGGGTGCAAACATCTGGGGAAAGGAGCACTGGGAAATACTGGTTAGCATGGAAGGGCTGCTCACATTGGATTTGTTTAGCTATTGTCAAAGGGGTTGCTGTGAGAAGATCCTATGTCCTCTCTGAAATGCTGGGAGTGCATGGACATCGCCTCTCCAGCAGTGTCAGCTCTGCCCTCCACGCTTGATGAGTTGGCTACAGGGACCCCGGGGACACAGAGCCAACAAAATAAATCAGCTTAACTAATGGTCCTCAAAAAAACACCCCTGGCAAATGTATCACAGGCTGCTGTCATGCCTGGAGAAGCCAACAGAATCAATGATGAAGTGGAGCTGAGGGAGAAGGGGATGCAAAGAGGGATATGAAGGATCTCCCGTAAGTTTCACTGGGCTCTGCCAGTTTCAAACAACCCCTCAAATATAAATATTGCAATACCTGATCGTCCCATCAACAGTGAGTATTTGCAGAATGTGCCTTTGCAGGACTGAGATCTCTGTGTGTGATGGCCTTCAGGGCAGCCTGGCTATCGGTGCTGGATTGTGGGGCACACGAGACATGTCCCATTCCATCCTTTCCAGCCATGTGGCACGGGCACGGAGAACAGTTCCACTCACACCTGGCATGGGTCTGCACCCCTGAGTAGCTCTGGGCCCCTCCCTCTTCATGCACACCAACACCCCATAAATGCCTGCCGTGGCTGTATCCCATAGTCAGCCACATGTTTACCTACAACACTCGGATTTTTCCAACCATTTCCAGCCGGCACCGAGAGCAGCTTGTTACAGGACTTGGAGCTGACTGAGACTGTGTTGCAAGCAGATGGCCTTGATGAAACAAGACACTGATCCCCAAGGAGGCACCGTGCAATGGAGCTGCTCGACTCCCCGGCTCCAGCAGCTCCAAGGCAGGCTTGGATATGTGCATTAGCACGCACCGTCGAGGAAATTGCTTCCCTAACCACCCCTCTCAAGCAACTCTCTTTGGATGCCTGGTTCCAGCTCGAGACACGTGTCAGCAGCACTGACACTGTGGCAGTTTTCCTAGTTAGTTATTAATAATGGAGCAGCTGACAAAATTCGGGTAATTTAAGAATAACGTTAAAGGAGAGAGGAGGAGTTTCCAGGCTGGGTGAGGGTTTAGATGTAGCCGGGATGCTGGGGTGGAGGAAAACCTCAATGCTCACACTTGGTGAAATGGAAGACGATCCAAATGTGGAAGATAAACACGGAGGAAAACAGCCCTCATTGATCCTCCTGCTGCTGGCTCCAAACAACTTCAGCAAAACCCAGGGAAGTGACATCTAAGGCTGCATGGACTAACAAGCATGTGTGGGCACAGCTGGAATAGATGTAAATGGAGACGATCCACTGAGACCTCTGAGGGCTGTTCTGCATCTTGCCCAAGCCCTCCTAATGACAGAGTGTTGAATGCTGTGAAATCTGATGGAGACTTTTTCATTTAGAAGTTGGTGCTGAAAGGGAAAACTGGGGCTGGCAGACTAATTCACACATTTTTGTGTCTCTGGGAAGACACAGAGATTGAAAGACTGGGAAAGTTGTAGTCATTCTTTAATGGGAATCCACCAGCTCTTGGCAAACACTCCTTTTTGGTCCTATAGCAAAATGTAAAGGTAAGTTCTTGTGTCATTCAAGCTGTCTCAGTAGAGGAGGATTTGGATGACATTGCAGCCACTCTGGCCAGGGTTTGGTACTGAGCACCTGGGAGGAGAATGGCTTTCAAAGGAAAGGCAGCAGCTGGGTCACCAACCTTGTCTCGTGTATGGCAGCATCTGGTGAATGAAAATCATGGCTTTTCAAGCTGTGCTGTGCCATAAAGCACTGCCCTGGTCTTACTTTGATCAATGGAATGTGCTGCCCCACAGGGCTCTGCTCACCCTGGCAAACAGAGACAATGCCATGTCCAACACCCTCAGGGCTCCTCACTTGCTATAACCATCCTCAGCCTTGCTGCCAGCAATATCCCACCCCAGGCTTCCTCCAAGCTGGTGCTTTTTGAGCTTGCAGTCTTTCCCTACAGGGAAAATCCTTGAAATCGAGGACTCTCAGGAACTGGAGTGAACAAACCAAATGCAGTGTCTGTGCTGCATGTGAGCAGGGAAGACACAACATCTGTATCTCACAGTTCTGCTGGTGGGAGGATGATCTTGATAACCCCTGGTTGAGCTCTGTTCTGCCTGCAAACTCAACAGCATCTGCAGAGTTACAGGGAAAAAAGAAGAGGGTAACTACCAAAATAATTCACAAGTTAGCAACACCCCCCCTCCAGGTGTTTGTCAAAGTATTGTTTATGAGGAGCTGATAGATATTGGAATAAATAGCACGAGGAGAGAGAGAAGTGATGCATTAGATCTCTCACCAGTCCCCTGACTGCAGCTACTACTGAGAAATCTGCCAGGAAATATTAGATGTGAAGTGGCTATACAATGGGAGAGGAAAAATTATTAGGAACTGCCAAAACCCCTCAGCTGATGAAGACAAAAAGCTGGAGGAAGCATTATAATCTAGAAAAGCTTTCTAAGTACAAATCTTCTGCTGATGAAAGGTCACTGCAGATTGAGGATAGAAACACAGGTAGCAACTATTTGTCCTGATAATTATTGCTGGTCCCACAGAAGCAGTTCTGGGATTCGCTCAAATCTCAAGAGGATTCAGGTAGTGCAGGTGTTTTCTAAAGAACGGAAATCAGAGAATCCCAGAATGATTTGGGTTGGAAGAGACCTTAAAAATCAAGTCATTCCAACCCCCTGCCATGGGCAGGGACACCTTCCATGTGACCAGGTTGCTCCAAGTTCCACCCAGACTGGCCTTGAACACTTCCAGAGGTGTGACAGAAATGCAAATCCTCATGTCACAATGGTGACAAACATCCCAGTGTTGCCCTTTCTATGCCTGAGGACTGCATGTGCAGGGAGAAGGAACAAAAGGAGGTTTTTGGGTTTCCCGAGCCTGATGAAGGCTCAGTAACCTCACCATGAATTTATAATGTCATTGATTTCCAAAATTCTGTGGGAGAAGCACAAAGACTCCTCACTTTGAACATCAGACTCTGCTGATAGATTCATTTAGTCTTAAGACTGTGTGTACATACAGTATTTTTACTCTTTTAAATCATTCCCATTATGAGATGGGGTAATTAAGGCAGGACCTCTCCTAGCTCAGCTGCAGCAGCATCCACACAAATGCCTTTGTGGTGGTGTTGCACATTCCCATGAATTTATGGAACCCAACCAGTGCAGCCCCTTTCTACAGGTATATCCACACTGCACTACAAGCTGTCGTCTCTACTCACATTGCTCATGGACACGAGTGAGTAAAAGCAACACAGAAACAATTTGCAGAGCTGCCCAAGTGACTCTGAAGTGTACAGCAGATACTTTCTGTCCCCTTCTGTGGTTTTGGGGGCTGTTTTGGCAGTTCCTGCAAAGCCTGTGACTCTCTAGTGCTCAGTTGTGACCTCATAGCTGCGCTCAGGTTTGCACCTGCATCCTTGTGTGCCATCAGAAATGGTAGTAATACCAAAGTTATCCAGAAATAAACCTCTAATCCCTATTTTCTCTTTTTTTCTGCCCATCATATTCCAGCAAGGCAACACCAAGCCTTTTTAACAGCTCAGTTCAGAGGACTTCTGCTGTAGCAGATGAAATTCAGCTATCCCTGGCATTAATTACATCAGCTGCACACACGGGACACCAGGGACAACCTCTGCAGGGGCTGCACATCGGCTGCAGAGACAGAGGCCAGTCCTTGTTTACTCTGGATGTGAGGACAGCTGAGCAAGTGGTGACTGGTGGCTGCAGAGACCTCCAGTGACAGACAGCCCCAGACCTCCCTCACCTGGCAGATGTCACCTGCACACCTGGCAGAGTTTCCTCGGGGCATGGGGAGCCCCAGCAAGGTGCAAATCAGCAGGAGAAACTCACCCAATTCCTGTCTGCTTTTACCATACTTGAAGTTTAATCTTAGCACGTAAATGAGCCATTTAAATCAGATTCACACAGAAGCTCATCTTAAAGCTGAACAAAACGTGCATCTGAGAAGCCTGTGGACAGCCTCACCACCATTTCAGTGAAGAAATTTTCCCTGTTATCCAATCTAGACCTCCTCTGCTGCAACTTGAAGCTGTTTCCTCTTGTCCTATTCCTTGTTTCTTGGGAGAAGAACCAACCCTCACCTGGCTGCACCTTCCTGTCAGGGTGGTGTACAGCAGCCACCTGAGCTGACCTGGATTCTCCTCTCTACTTAGGAGGCAGATAAGGAGGAAAGAAGATCCTAACACAGCAACTTTCCCTACAGAAGGAAGATGCCCATGTCACAGTCCATTGACACTTGGAAAGACACTTTGGGACATCTCTAAATAGCACCACTTTGTCTGATCAACCCATTTGGAAGCCTCAAGTCTGATTAGGGTTGATGAATCAAATCAAACCAACCTCTCCTGCAGCAAAAAGCATTACAAATCTGAAACACCCCCGTGCTGCTTAAAAGAACCAAGTCTTGTTGCCAGAAGTCTTGCCATGTTCCTTGATGTCACCAAATCCGTAAAAACCATCTATAATGAGCAGAAAAGGAATGTTATATCACCTCTATTAAAACAGGGTGACAGAGCAGAACAGCCTCTGTCAGTACACTGTGTTTTGTGGGTCACAGGAAGGTTTTATTTCTCTTACAGCCTTGAATCCCTGCTTTAAGACAACCAGGGGACACACTGGGCAGCTTTAGAGCTGCTCCTTTTCCTTCTCACCTGATCTGTATTTTGGCATGGCTTCTTAGAAGGGCAAACGTAATGAGGCAGCTACTGTACTTTTTATAACTCTCATCAGGTCTTTCATTTGGGCCAGCAAGGAAGCCTGTTAGAGCAGAGAAAGCAACTAAGCATCTCTGGAAAATGCTATTAAAAGAGCAAGTAACAAATGAAAAGCTGGGACAGACTTAATGGTAAATACATGGCCTGGCAGTTCAGCACAGCTACATCCTGCTTGCCATTATTATTTAATACTGGCATCGATTGAAGGATGAGGCAGACCAGGCAACTCTCTGTGGGGCTACTTGAATACCATTTCACTGTGAGATTAAATAAGCCCACAGGTTTGGATCACGCTGTTTGATGGGAGATTTTAATTAATTGATTAAATATCGGTGACTACTGCGGTCGAGCACCTCCTTCATCATCTCTGTGAGCAAACAAGTCCCTGCTAATTATCAGTGCCCAGCTCCAGGCTGGAACCAGCACAGCATTAACCTGTTCCTCTGGAATAACAAGCTGCCCAGTCACCATCCCACATGCTGTGTGAGCTGTTGGTGTGGAAGCAGCTGCTGCCATGGATCAGGCACTGCTCCATCCCCACAGACACCTTGGGGTGTCATTCCTGGTTGACACACAGTGCAAACAACAGCCTGGTTTGTCCAGCAGTTTATTCCCAAGTTGTCCCTGGCCAGGATGGTCACTTTAGGCAGAGCAGATAAATTATCTTACAACCAGCCTGCTGATCATTGGCTGGAAATCTGTGCCTACAGGCATCAATTCCCCACTTCTATCTGTCCTTAACAACTAACCATTACTCTTCCCAACAGCACCACCTAAATCTTTTCCTCAGAGGTAACTGCCAGGAGCTTGGAAGCAGGGTCACAGCAAACAATAAAAAAAGAAGGATGGAAAGATGAAGATGGAATACCTTGGAGTATGGGAAACTTCCTTCCCTGGTTTGGAGGTGTGCAGCACCTTGTGTGTACCCTGGAGCTGCAGGAGAGCGGAGCTGAGGATCGTGGAGCAGCCTGCAGCTGGGGACAGAGCCTCAGCAGCTATCCTGGAATTGGCTGTGGAGAAAAGCTGCAAGAGAACAAAAGGGAGGACAGAAAGCAGCTACTCCCCATTTCTACAGGTTCTAAGGAGCTTTTTCCTTTATTTGAGCAGATGTGAGACTCAGCCCGTTTGTCTTTAGGAGAATTTGTCTCTCTTTAAAGAAACAAACCACTTTCTTTTCTCAACAGCCATTTTTATTGCTTTTCACAACACACCACTGGAGTGAAAGGAAATAATTTTCTACTATTCTTTAGCTTCTTCCTTTGTTAGAACATTTCCTGGGACTACAGATAAGGGCAGCTGGTTAACTTGTTACTGGTCATCCAAGCTAACCATGCAAGTGGAAAGAGTTGGAAATGCCTCACAGCACCACAAAACTGCCACCACTCTGGAGACTGATTAACCAACGTTTGCATGGAGAACAAGTTCTTACAGGCACTGCCAACAAGACTGAAAGTCTGTATCTCAAGATGTCATCACAGGGGCTCAGGCTTGAAAGTGTCAGCAACATGTAGTTCAAGCATAATCAACAAAAATCTTTCCAAAGGGCTTTGGCTGATGTCCCTCACACACAAATCCTTCAAACCAGCCAGAAACAGTGTCCTGAGCCACACCTTCAATCCCCAGCTCCTGCCACAGTCCAACCCTCAGCTACAAAATAAACACACACGGGGTTAACGATGAAGAATATTTACTTTCCTTCATGTGGTACATTCTGTAAAGTGCTAAGTTCCTAAATTATACCGACTTAAAACGATATACGGCTCTAGTATTTAAAACACAATAAATATAGAATGAGCCTTGTGCAACTGCACTTGCAAGTTTTATTCTTTTTTTAGTAGACAGCCTAAATTTAGTAGTCAAAATAGCCTCCAATACTGCTCCAAGAAAATCTAGGAAGCAGTTATAAATAAAATCACATCCTTCAGAGCTATCCTACGCACTTCTCCTGTCCACATTGCACGGGTAAGCAGCGCTCCTGCGAGCATATGGAGCGAGGAAAAATAAGGAAGCTGAAAATTACCCAACAGAAAAAACCAAAATCCTACAAGTTAACGCTACATATCCTCCCATAAATAGTCTGGCTTCCACATTTAATCTTAGCGCACACAACCCAGGTCTTTTATTTTTAACTCCCGTTAAAAAACTCTTCCAGGAAGAACATCTTGCAAGACATGGTTCGATTCATCCTCCTCTTGCTCCTTTTTGCTGCAAAGTGGAAAAGACTCCTGCACAAACTGCCTGCACATTGGGCACTGCTGGAAATACTTGATGCAGCCATCGCACAGGCACGTGTGTCTGCAGGGCAGGAGGACCCAGTTCACGGGGCCGTTCTGACAAACAACACAGTCTTTGCTGTTCTCTTCCTGCAGTTCCGGTTCATCCCCAGCCAGCCCGGCCTTTTCCAGCAGCCCTCTGTCAGTGCTGCTCTCACCAGGGAAGGTATCGCCGGAGGAGGGTGCAGGACTATTTGCAGACATGAAGAGTTGCTAAAATACACATAGACACAAATATTTAGGAGTGAACAAACTCTTCCCCATTCTCTGCACACATACAGGTGTGATGAAGTTCCACTGGGTCCATTCGCTACGTCAAACAGTGCCAGACTCTGTGTGGGTCCTGGCAGCTGCCTGGCCTCCAGCTAAAGGCATTTCAGAAACATGAAATTACATAAAACAGTGGGAAAATATTAAATACAAGTCCTCGGACCTTGGCTGCATCAAATCAACGTCATGCATGAACTTTAACAGAAGTGCTCAGGTTTTGAGCAGCTCAGATTTGTTTCTGGTCCATCAGTCTCTGTGCCTAGAGGGATTTTCTATCTGTTCCTACCAAAATTACATCCACCACGCTGTCAAATCTGCTTCACTCAAACCATTCTGCTCTTGTTCATATTCCAATCCCCTACTCCTTTTTTTGTCTTATTTTACATGAAGCAGAAATTCTTCTGGGCATGATTCCTAAGTATAGTGCAAGAAAAAGGAATTTTAAAAAAGTAATTTTCTTCTGAGACTTTCCTGATCAAAAGGAATCTTGAAGAAAGGAAATAAATATTCTGGAAAGAAGAAGCATTCAACAGTGAATTTCTTCCTACTGCTTTACTAAGTGGACACTAGGACTCCTAGATTAGAAGCAGGTAATTTCTCCAGGAAATTTTGAATATTTTCATGGGAAATATTTCTGTACAGTAAGTTCCTGTGGCACTACTTAACTGATAAAATAATTTTAACTACCATCCAATTCTTTGCATGACAATAGAAGTCTTGTACTAATTTAGGCTCCTGAAAGCCTACACAAGCTAAAGTTAACATGTCATACACATAAAAACAGACTCCATGCGTGGCTTACCTTCAGATCATGGTATTGACCTTGAGCTAGGAGGAGATACTGATACAAAATTCGGCAGGAAAGTCTGTAGCTTTCATCAGGAACATGAATTACAGCCACCATTGCAATCTACAAACAGAAAAAAATTCTATGTTTAATAACTTATCACTCGGGCTGAGAAAACTGGGGGCGTTCACCCTGGAGAAGAGAAGGTTCCAGGGAGAGCTCAGAGCCCCCTCCAGTGCCTAAAGGGGCTCCAGGAGAGCTGGAGAGGGACTTTGGACAAGGGATGGAGGGACAGGACACAGGGAATGGCTTCCCACTGCAAGAGGGCAGGGATGGATATGGACGGGATATAGGGAAGGAATTCTTCCCTGAGAGGGTGGGCAGGCCCTGGCACAGGGTGCCCAGAGAAGCTGCGGCTGCCCCTGGATTCCTGGAAGTGTCCAAGGCCAGGCTGGACGGGGCTTGGAGCACCCTGGGATAGTGGAAGGTACCACTGCCCAGGCCAGGAATGAAATAAGATGATCTTTAAGGTCCCTCCCAACTCATATTATTCCACGATTCTCTGATTTGCTTTGGTACAGCTTCTGATCCACTTAATTCCTTAGACAATGAGGAATTCAACAACGCTGACTTCAAGCACGGATCAAAAAAATGCACCGGACAAGGTATAAACAGGATGTGGCACAAGAGAGCCCTTGGTGCTCCTTCAGCTTCCCACCCTGCTTCCCCATGGAGCTCTTCTGTGGCCAGGTTATAGCAGAGACCTGCTCTGGCTGCTCCCACCTCATGGAATTACAACCCAAACTGGAAAGGCACCTGAGCAGTCTTCTCCACTTTCTCCCCCTTCCCTCACAAACACACAGACTGCAGCTTTTAGACTCCAAAAATCACTAAGAAGTGATTGGCTTGTAATCTGAGCAGGCGAAAGACAAATTTCACTGGAAAGGATTCTGAACCCCCACAGGCTGACTTTAGATAATTCCTCTGGAAATACAAGCACTCTAAGCTTGCATGCTGTGCCTAACACCCCCCACCCTGCCCAAATTACGTAATAGCCTCTAAAAAGCTGGGAAAAAAGAAAGTGAAATTCAATATTATTGTAGTTCCCAGAAGCTGTCAAAAGAGAAATGAAATATAGAAGCTGTTTCGCTTTAAAAAGAAATTTAAAGGCAGATTAGACTTGCACTTCAAAATCCACACATGGCTAATTAAATACAGAGTTCAAATCCGTATGTACCTACACATATGGATTTATAAGAACTGAATTCACTATTCCTTGGCAAAAGGGTCTTTTTTTCTAAATCACAGTGCCTGAGATCCAAGCTTCCACTTTAGCCGTGACAGTCTTCCAGTAATTTCTGTAACTTTTATATATGGTCATGCTAATTTTCTGGATCTAGAGGAAAATTGTGACACAAAACCAAGTAGGGATCATCTTGCCACAAAACCAGTTAGGATGGAAATCAGACACCACCCCTCCCCCCAGTAAAAAGACACTGGAACACCATCCACAGTGATGGACACCCACACAGACCCCTCAAATAATTCAAAATGGTAATATCACACTAGCAAAGATCCATTTCCACACTCCATTTCTATTTTACAAGTTTGTTTCAACAAACCAGACACAATTCTGACATTTGTCTGGCAAGGAGTTTAGGTGAAGCTACTCCTTGACTGGGATTACAGATTCTAGATGTATTTCTTTCCTCCAAAACCAGAGGAAAAATACCTCCCCACTCTCCTTCCACCCCTTTCTTCTATGTTAAGTCTCCAAAGAGAGGTGTTACAAATTCATGCCCATGCTAACGTCAAATACATTCAAATATTACATTTAGAGTCTCTTTATCTTAAACTATTCTGACATCTGAACCTATAAAAATGTATTAAAACATTAAAAAATCTCAAGTGGGGGCAGGAGGGAGGAGGGCAGTCCTAAAGCCAGGTGACAAGAAGCCAAGGACAGGCATCACCTGGAAAAGGGACAGATTTCTTAGGCACTGGTGTGATTACAGCTAGCAGGTGAATGCATGGAAAAGTGTTCAGTGGATTTAGGCAATTTGCTTCTGAGTTCAGTTGTGCTACTGTTCAAGGAGTTGGTGCAAGCGGATTATCAATCCAATGAAAAGATGTGAGATAGAAGTGTGTCTCAAATCATTCAGAGATCATCAATTTAGAGTTTATAAAGGGTACTGAACAGCATGTGGCAAGGCTGAAGCAGCTTTAATAGCAAGAGATTAGGAGGAGACTGTTTTTGGGGAGCTGAGTATCTCCTATCAGCCTCAAGCCAGACCTTCACCCCTTCCTGTAAGTGCCCTGGAGCTGGCTCCTCTGAGACACAACCATGACACAGGCCTGGGGCAGAAATGTAGTTTCTAGATTTCTAACAGCCAAGTCAGCAATCAGCTCTACATCTGTGCCAGACACTTACAAAAAAAAATCCTCCTGCCTTGCCAACGGAATCCAAGAGGCCGTATCAGCGCAAGAGCTCCACCACAGGCCCATGCGATCCCAGAAATCAGAGTAACAGGTTGCTAAACTGCCCCAACCCTCATTCCTCTGACCACAGGGATCTTGGCAGGCAGAAGCTTTGGGGAAATCACAAGCATCTTTTAAATGCTGTAGTGAATAAGTAAAGAGTAAGCAATTTCTCCATTGCTTCTTCAAAGACTGAGGTATGGAAGTTAAAGCTTTGAGCTGCTTTATTTTAGAAAATAAGAAAGTGAGGGATCAAATTCTAGGGAACAGGAAAGTGAAGCTGCTTCATTCAAGCCTCTCTCCTGAAACACTCAGACTTTAAACACAGTGACCCTGAAATATACTCTGATATTACTTACAATATCATATATTTCTCTGTCTTCTTCATCTGCTAACGTCAGCAGTGCTACCAAGGGATAGCGAGCTCTAGGCACGGGGCCAAAATCCACAATTTGAGCATCTTCTGGTAACTGACAATATTTCTCTGCCTTGTCATGTTTTTTAATGCTTTGTCTGTGTCAAGGAAAACAATCAGTGGCTGCAATTCCAGACAAATGTGACGTTTGCATAAAGAATATTTCTCATCGTGTTTGTTCATAAATGAGCTGTGCCAAAACCGGTGGTGCGTTCACCATCCTCAATGCTCCCCGTGCCAAAAAAATCAACATATTTTGTCAAAACAATTCAAAAAAAGGATACAAGTGCTGCTGTTTGTAGAGGTATTCGTTGTAGAGAGCATCCTCTAATGCCTGAGGAGTCTTTATCCTGAAGCAGTAGACGTGTTTCTGCAGTGCTTCATGGAGTTTCTGGACACTGCAGCCCCAGTAGCAGGTAAGGACACAGTCCTCCAGGCAATCAGGCGTCAGTGTTACACCCCCTAGGAGAAAGAGGAGAGGCATTTCATTAACTCATCACCTGCAGGAATCCTGGAATTGCTAAGTCTAGATGCTTGAAGAGCTACAAGCAGAAAACAACTTCAGTGTCAAAGATTTTTATCACAGAACCACAGAATGGTTTGGGTTGGAAGGGACCTGAAAGCCCATCCAGTTCCCCCCCCTGCCATGGACAGGAACACTTTCCACTATCCCAAGGTGCTCCAAGCCCGGTCCAACCTGACCTGGAACACTTCCAGGGATCCAGAGGCAGCCACAGCTTCCCTGGGCAACCTGTGCCAGTGTTTCTCCACCCTCACAGGGAAGGATTTCTTCCCAATATCCCATCTATCCCCGCCCTCTGGCAGTGGGAAGCCATTCCTCCTTGTCCTGTCCCTCCAGGCCCTTGTAAAAGTCTCTTCCTTCTAGGGTCCCTTCAGGTCCTGAAAGGCTGCAATTAGGCCAGCCCTAAAATGATAAACATTATAAAATAACAAAAATTATTTATCATTATAAACAAATCTTCTAATGATTTAGGTTCAGCTTCGTGTTTATGGAAGTCAGTGGGAATGAGGAAGTCAGTGTGAAGAGATAAAATGGCTGATTAGGCTCACAAAAATACCACATGCACTTTATGAATGGTAAATTTTAACATCTGGTAACAATTTACACACTCACTGGCAGATACAACAGCACAAGCCTTAGCCCAAAGTCCACTCCTTCCTGAGATAATGGCATTAATTGGATCACTCATCTACAAAACTCTCTGTGGTCTCAAAGAATAAGGCTCTTGATCACACAGAAGAGAAAAAGGGTATCTGTGCTCTCCATTCTTTATCTAAGAACCTAACAGCTTCTAAACTTCCTGCACAAACAGGACCATGTGTGCTCAAAGCTCCTGAAAAATCCCAGTTACCTGAATTGTTGGATTTGTTGTGTTGGGGGGTTTTATGTTGAGGGAGGGGGGGAATCTGCTGCAGCCCTTCCTCATGCATTGGAAGGCCCCACATCCACGGGGGTGGAAGATGCTCAGCCTTGCTCAATGCTCCCCACTGATGCAGAAGGCCATGAATTCCACTTCCTGTGTGGGTGATTTCAGGAATGATAGGGATGGCTTGAATTCTGATCCAAACAGACATTTAAATTCAGTTTCCATTGGAGAACAAATAGAAAAAGAGGGTGGTGATTTATTTATCTATTTATTAAAAATAGTGCACTTCCAAACACTGTTGAAGATCTGGGCTTGGATTTAAGTGGGTGGCACATGTTCCATAATGAATTCTGTACAATTCTACAATTCCATGAAATTTATAGAAACGCCCACAGTGGTTGGTAATTTGCAAATGTTTTAGTTACTTAAAGATCTGTAATAGCAGGAAGTGTTCCATTAATGAGAATTAAACTGTACCTCCATATCCAAACATTTCACTTTTAAAAACACCGTGTTTATAAACAGTGTAAAAGCTTATTTCTGCTGGAATGGAAGTGTATTTCTGAGGAATTATGATAGAGAAAAAGGATGAGAGCAAGAACGATGATCGTGAAGGTCCCTTCCAAACCAAACTATCCTATGAATCTAGGCAGAAAATGGAAAGTACCAAGTTCAGGAATACAAATTGACAAAAACCACATAAGAAATCCACTGACTTGTTACTGAAGCTGCAGCAGGGTGAGGGATCTCCAACCCAAAAGGATTCTTCACTTGTCTCATCCGCTTTTTCAATACCCTTGTGCTGGATTCTGTCTCTTCTGAGTTCCTCAGAATAACAGGAACACCCAAGCCAAACCTAGGAGACACAAAACGACGAGTGGCTTCAGTGTCGGTGTTGACACATTCCATTTTTTTTTGTCAGCTCTAAATAGCAAGCAGCAGAACAAACAGAGGTAGCTGGGCTTTCTAGAATATCTGCTAGGATGCATGGATAATATATCCTGCCATTTCGACTTCAGCTTGTTGTCAGAAGGCAGGAGACTGCACAGTGATGCAGGAAATCTTTAAAGGGAGGATATTTCGCTCTGGGTTTCCACAAAGCGAATAAAATTAACGAGAGTTGTCAGTGCCCTCTAGTGGTAAAGGGTTAGACCGGAATTTCCTCCCAGGTGAGTCCCGCAGAACTGAGCACCATTCCAGCCTCCTCCCGCGAGCAGGGACACTTTACACCGGGTTGCTCCAAGCCCCATCCAACGTGGCCTTGAACAATTCCAGGGATGGGAGAGCCACAGCTTCATCTGTACCATGGCCTCATCTCTGTCACAGACAAGAATTCCTTCCTAATATCCAACCCCAGCTGCTCTCTGTCCATTTAAGGCCATTCCTTTCACAGAAACGTTTGCATTTCATCAGTGGCATCATCGAAGGCTCTTGGCCATCCTTCATTTGAGCTCTCTCTGCTACAAGGGAAAACACCCACAGTGACTTCCCTGGGGCTGTAGGAGAATATCCCAGGTAAAAAACCCACAAAGAAATCAGAGGCAGCAGTTGTTTCCCTTCTTCAATATCCAAACCTCAACAGAGCCAACCTATGCAGCTGCGCATAAAGGTGGGTCCTTGTTTTATACCAGGATCTGCCTGATGGCAAAGGAAAATCCCTGTTCCTTGGAAACTTTCTTTGCTGGTTGAAAGCAACAGGATTATCCTCACGAAAAGTAGCAAGATAAAAGAGCCTCTGGTACAGTTTCAGCAGCAGCTGAAGGCATGGAGGCCTTTCTGTTGCACAGTAAGGTGTGGTTTTCTGTAAATTTTAAGTGTAGGAAGTGTGGGAAGGATGAATAAAGATACAGTTTTTATTTTATGATCAAACAGTCCAGATCATTAGCTGGTAGAAGAGAACACTAATTTCTTTAGGGCAGCGCTAGCTTAGAAAAAGCAGGAATTTCCAAGGGTTTAGTTAATGAATTAAAGTTTCTGCAGAGCCAGACTGGTGCTGAGCCTTCAGCTCCTCCTAACAGGACCATTCCCCTCCAGCTAAGACACAATGCCTAGGTAATCAGGTGATCTAAATTCCACTTCACCCCTGTGCCCAGGGCACCTGTGGGACTGGCTCTGGAAGCTGCCTGTGCACTGACCTACTTGACTATGAGCAGAGCCACAGGTATCCAGGGCTGGCCACAGGAACAGACGCTACTCCCATCACTGCAAGGCTTGACAAATGAGAACATGAACATTCCTGAACAGTTGGTGTTTTTCAGGCTGACTGACACCACCACAAATACATCATTAAACAAGTTAGTGCTGAAAATTATGGGGGAGACCACATGCCACTGCAGCAATACATCAGGTATTCTGTGCTCCGGTGACACCATTTGCATTTACAGTGCTCGGTGTGGCAAATGAAGGATTTGATTTGTTTTCCTGAGCAAGTTTAGGAGCACTTGAGCTGTAACTGCAGCTGCAGGCATGGGGAAATCCCTTGGAGGCTCCTGGTCCTGGCCCTGGCCCAGGAGAATTTCAAGGGAGCAGCAAATACCTCTGAGCAGCTGCCCACACATTCACCTGCTTGTATGTGCTAAGCTCCTAGCTACAGCTCCTCCTTGATTAACAGGCCCTTAATACTCCAGTTTGAAGAAAAAAAATGCATATATTTCAATAAACTGCAGTAATACCTAGTGCAGGCGCAACTGGAATCTCTGATTCTGAAAAAAAAAATGCCTCTGGAAGTCCTCTGCACAGCCTGTACCCAAAAGACAGGTACACACATGTAAGGATCTTGTAGTACACAACTATTTCAGACCTTTTTGAGCAGGAGATTGCCAGCATTTAGTACAAGTAGATAAATAATGACTAAATTGGCAAAAGGATCAGAGGTTAGGGATAGACATGATGAAGATTCATCTAAATCATGGTTCAGTATCATCATTTTTTTAAAGATACCTTTATCACCAGCACTTTGCAGATATTAATGTGGAACCAATGAGAGGAAGTTCAACAACTCAAGTTTTATTTCCACAAGCCACATGAGTCTGGTGTATGTAGCCATAATTACTACATGAAAGATTTTGATTGCCAATCAATGTTCTCTGCTCTTGGCAAGTACCAGTATTTACATTTACAGCCACTCCTGAGAGCTAGGAACGTTCAAGGAGCTGTTTCTGAAAAAGGCAACAGCAGCGTATTTTGTGGCATCCTCTCAAACTCAAGCAGAAGCTCTTTCATTCACCACCCCTCGAGACACTTCAGGAGATCAGTTAGGGAATCCCAGAATCATGGAGGTTGGAAAAGACCCTGGCTGCACCCAGGAAGTTGTGGAGAGCCATAAGGTCCCCCTGAGCCTCCTCTTCTCCAGGCTGAGCCTCTTCCCCAGCTCCCTCAGCCGCTTCAGGTGCCCCAGACCCTTCCCCAGCTCTGCTCCCTTGCCTCGACACACACACATAGCTCAGTACATACAAACGCACTGTTTACCAATATTACGAAAAATATTCTGAAAACACTTCGGCGTTACTAAAAGAAGAACGAGCTTAACAGAAATATGTACGATTTCTTTTAAAAATTATTTTTATTGCTCGTTTAGAAGCCGAGGAGTGTTTCGGTTGGAAGGCACCGTTCCAAGCCCCTACACTGGGCCTGGCCTTGCCCCCCTCAGCACAGCCCAGGTCCCCTGGGCCGAGCCCCACCGGCCCCAGAGCACTGACCAGCCGAGGACGAGCGCGCTGGTGACGAGGAAGCAGACGGACACCAGAGCGATGTAAAACAGCGGCGAATACTCGTACAGCGTAACCAGGAACACGGCGGCCATCGAGCCCGCCGCGCCGCCCTCAGCCCGCGACTGAAGCCGCTGCCCTCAAGCTGCCAGGGACGGGGCGGGACCATGGCGGCACCGAGAGAAGCCGCTGCCCTCAGGCTGCCAGGGACGGGGCGGGACCATGGCGGCACCGAGAGAAGCCGCTGCCCTCAGGCTGCCAGAGAGGGGGGAAGCCATGGCGGCACCGAGAGAAGCCGCTGCCCTCAGGCTGCCAGAGAGGGGGCAGGACCATGGCGGCCCCAGGGTTGGCAGACACATGAAACGTCACAGATGAAATAATATGTCAAAGACAACTTTATTGAAATACATGACAAAAATCAAAGTATCATTTGTATCCATATACTTATAACAATATCGATAGTTTCTATCACTTCCTATATGTACAGCTATTATATATTGTATGACATCTGTTACCTGAAATATGCCATGTACAATTTATAAAATCCAGATTAAAATATACTCTTATGTATTATTGTTAAATTCTACCATATTATATATCACATATAAAATGGATATAATATTTTTCATATAATAGACTGCTACTTTGATGCCTTAAGTTTTACCCTTTATATTTTTCAGATTCTATGCTGTTTAGTGTGTAGTTCTGGGTTTCATATTAAGTGTTCATAAGCTCTCTTCACAGAGTGGGTAGACAAAACAATTCTTTTCCTAGCTTGGGACCAAGGACAACGAATACAAATTTCAGGCCCAAGAGCATAAACAACAGTGAATTGAAGAGAGAAAAACAAGGAGGATGGAACCTCATAACTTGAAGCTATAATTGGACAACTAACTCCAATATGCTAATAAACCAAAATTTATAAAAGTGTGGGACCTTGTGGCCAGTCGCCAATTTTGTGACCATCTCTGATTCAAACAGAGTGTAGCCCGGCCAGGCAATTGCACTGCCCAGGGTGTATCCTTTGAGGCCTTTTAATAAATACCTACTTTTATCCTTTTACTCTGTCTAGTCTCTGTTCCAGGTCAGCCACTCCAGATATCAATGTAATATGTTATTAAAATACGAATAACAAAAATGCATAATTCATGACAAATATATATTCCCCTTCAGATATATTCTAGTACTAAATTTTTTCTAGATTCTATGTAAAATGATTAAATATTATTACTATAATACAGTAAATATATTGTACAATCGTATTATTCAACAGAAATATTACCTAAATATAAGAAATATAAATAGTTATTTCTAAACTTTCTACTTTTGAAATCCATGCACATCAATCTGGGCCAATCCTCCTGCAGATGCCTCCATCCTCGAGTAAGTGCAAGGCCTCTGTATGGAAAAGGATTAATAGATACAGTTAATATAGATACAGGCGAGAGATACAGTGAAGAGGGGTAGGGTCTGGCAGGAGCCCTGAGCCTCTGCCCGGAGCAGGTCTGTGCTCGGCAGCAAGCGCAGCTCTGCGCCCTGGCTGCTCTCAAAGATGTGCGGCTCACCCTGGCCAGCCCAAAGAGCATCTCCAGCAGGAAGCTTTTCTTCACACAGGCCACTGTCTGTGCTCCTCAAAAAGCCTGCCCAGCTTGCCCTCACCCTCCTGCTTATCTTCCTGTTCATGCAAATCATCCTGGCCATTTGCTTCTTTATGATTTTCATGGTCCTCCACATTTTCTTCAGGTCTTTGAACGCCCTCTTTAACCGAAGCCTTCTCCGC
>WAAG01051541.1:800-55786 GCA_013390105.1 Tichodroma muraria
CCTTTTTCGTTGAGAAGCCTGCTATCCTCTATCAATAAAGCAGGAGGGAATATTGCTAAAGCATCTGGGAGAAGATGGTAGTTTTCTTTCTGTTGCTACGCTGCTGCACTCTGCTTTAAATGCAGCAGGTGCACACGCTGGCATGGTGTGCTCCCTTTACCCCAAGAAAGGAAATGTAGGTGGGGGTGGGTGATACAGCTGTCTGTCAGTTGCTGCTAATCCACTAGAGGCCATTGTGACACAGAGTAAAGGGTGCTTGGCAGAGCATTGCACTCCAGTGCCACTCAGGCTGTCCTCTTCCCTCAGCTCACAGTGATGAGTCGAGGAGTTCATTTAGTGGCTATTCAAGGAGCAGCAGAGTGGAGAAATGATTCCTCTGGATGTTGGGAAATTCCCGATGTATTATGGAGGAAATTCTGCTGGGCAGGAGCATTGACTTGTGCATGTAGTTCATGTTCCAGTGACATGGAGTGTATCTTACTGTGGCATTTCGGACACAACGTGCAGTAAATGGACAGTTATTTGAAATATAGAAATACTCCTGACAATTTCTTTTGTATTTACAGTGTTTTAAAAAAAGTGACTGCCTAAGGATTGTTGGGGAAATATTGTGATGGCAGTTAGAAGTCAGTTAGTTTGCGCCCCCTCATTCATCTGTGAAAACTGGTGAAGAAAAGGGTGTTTTTTTGAAGAAATGCGTTTCTGCTGGGATGGATGGTGAGCTATCAGAAAATTTAAATTTGCCAGTGATGCAAAGAGAATCCTGCCAATTGGAGAAGGGGAGAAAAGGAGTAAAGTCAGGATGAATCCAGCTGTCAGAAGGATAAGACAATAGCCAGAAAGGAAGAAAAAGGGATATCCAAGAGGGCAGGGCTTCTTGCCATATAAGCCTGTACATCAGAGGCAGACAAGTGATGATCTCTAACAACTCCTAGGCCAGCTGTCAGAGGAAAGACCTGATGTATTTTGCCGTTTCCATTTATCCCTGCAGCTACCTGAAGATACAGCAACAGCATTGAAATGTTTCAAGTCAGTCAACCAACTCTGGTCTTCCATTGAAGAAGAACAGTGTCAGATGGACTAACTAACACTAGTGAGTTGATTCTTCAACATTTTTCTGCTATGTACCATACACTACAAAACACACACGCGACTTTTTTTAAAAATACATATGTGGAGATATTGTTTTAGAAATCGGTACTGAAAAGTTTAACGGCTGCATAAAAAAAAAAATACCAGAAGGAGAGAGACAGTGCAGTGTCATTGTGGCAAACAGATTGTTTCTTGTGGTTACACCATCATAATCTTTCTAGTGCTGGTATTTAGGGAGCAGCAAGCCTAATGAGCCTTTCTCTGATCTTCCTGAGAGTGGCATAACTCAGGAACAATTCCACTGTAGTCAACAAACCCGATAATCATGTAAGTTGATGTATGTGGATGTAGGCTCTGCTTCCCGGTCTCAGGGGAAACATGGAGACTGCTTTTCTTACCTCTTTTACTTGAAGGACCTGGAAACCCATTCCTGTGTGGAAAATACATCTCTGGAAAACAGAATAGCCACTTGGATATCTGAAGGGACGGATCCCACTTGTTTTTAAGGCAATGGCTGCTCACTGTGTGAGAGTGTTGGGAAACCTGGTCAGAGAGTGGCTGTCAATATCAAGTGAAAAATTAATAAAAGCACAGAAAACTCATTTATTACTCAAAAATTATTTTTTTTATTTATAAAAGTTTACACATGTGTCCNTATTAATTTAATGAATAAAGCATTGAATGTGCACTGTAGGCCCTGTGTTTTTAAAGATTTAGAAAGCTAATATAATATGAATCCAGCCATATAATCCTGTGTTCAAAAAATGTGAACTAATAATAACAATGTAACCTCATCCTCTGTATTTCCTCATTTCCTTAGGGCCACAGTTTCAAAAGGACTTAAAAAACATAGCAACAACACATTCCAACACTTCCCTCTGATTGTGGGAAAGCACCCTGCCCTCCAAATCTAGGTAAGTGTTGACGTGCTCGATACCCCCAGCCTTTTCCTCCACAAGCTGTCAGAGGAATGGGTCACATGCGTGTGCCACAGGGGTCAGGTCTTCATTTCAGCTTTTGGGCCTGCTCCAGCAAACATTGAGAATTAGGCTTGGGCTTTGTTATCTGAAGAGGTTTCATGGGTTTCCACTGAAATCCTGTGTGGTACGGAGCAGTGCGACCAGTAAAGTTTGGGGAATTGAGCTCCCCTGCAAATTTGGATATTAACCTGCCTAGACAAAAGTGCATTTCCTTTCAGACTCAAAGACACCCCACCGAGCTGGTCTCTTAAATGACCTGTGAGACCCTCATCCTGTGATAACACCACCCTACCTTCCCCAGGCAGATTCCTGTATCTGCACGGCAGCCTTGGGCTCTTTCTGGGCCTATGGACCACAGGGATCTATCAGCATGGAGCTTGCTGGAAGATGGATGCCTGAGAGAAAAGTGAGGGAAGAGTAGCAGCTTCTCTTGGGAAAGCTAGAAAAAACCCAATAACTGACAGGAGCAGGAGCAGGCATGGTCAGACCTCTAATGCAAACTCTGACTAAACTCACAGGGCCCTGTGGACCTCAGTACATCATAACAAAAATGCTGTCTTTCACTAATGATCATGAGCATCTCTGCTTGTGCTGATTATTTTATTCATGATTCTTGGATATATTCATGAGTTGCCTGGGGGGGTGGGGTTGTGGCCTTGAGTAAACTGAGGCACTAGGAAGCACCTGGCAGCTGGTTTTGTGCAGATCTGGATCTATAATCTAACAATCCTGATCACTAACTAGACAGCTGCTTCACAGTGCATCCAGAGCAAATAAAAATCATCTTTATTTAAGCAATATAAACTAAACCATGTCTATTGCTTTGGTGATAGAGATTTGATATAGATACGGTGATAGAGATTTAATATAGAGATTTGATCTCTGTATGTGCGCAGCTCCATGGATCTGGCTTAGAAGTTTTCTATATTTGAAGATATTTGAAACTGCTTTTCTCCTGTCTTCGAATCTTCTAGGGCAGAATCAACTCCTTTCCAATGCCACCTTGTTCTTGAGGACTTCGGAAATTAATTTAATTGGATCCATTCCTTGATTTTCAAAATTGGGGGATGCAAAATTATTTTGAACTGTTGTTTCGTTTGCTAATTTCCCTAATCATCTGAGGAATTTGGCTGTGCTTGTGATTTCGTAATAAATACTTAAAATACTACCCTCAAACAGTTTCTCCCCAGCTGGGACAAAGCCACACATTACCTCCACCACATTTTGGTGACTTCAGCAGCACATGTTATGACAGAAATGCTTCAGTCTTGAGAATAGCAACTTCCTTATTATTTTAATTGTCTCTTTGTGCCAAGAATGTTTTCCTTTCTTCTTCTTTTGTACACATGAAACAAAGTTCTCCATCACACTGTGCTTCAAATCTGCATTTTCCAGTGCCTGGAAAAGACTTCTTCTCAGCCCACACTGTAGCCTTCTGAGTAAAGCTTTTTATATTCAGGGATGAGTGCATCATGCTTTGGCCATAACTGGAATGTGCACAGCTTTGTGAAGTTTCTCAGAATGACTCAAAGAGTGGAAGCAAATAAAAAACCACAGAGATATTTGTATCTTCAATGTGCTTCAAGTAACTGCATTATTACCACAGCACCTCCGAGGCTTCCCATTTTTGCAGATTGCACACTGTCAACACTTCCTAAATAGAAGTGTTTATTTATTGAAACGCAAGAGTTTTATTTAACAACTCATGTAAAAAACACTTATCCATGTCATTTAGGCCAACATCTCCAAATTTTGGTGCCCATAGCAACCCACCATAATCCTTATTAGACACACATTGCAAGTAGTCTCATTTTTATAGAGAAGCAGCTGAAGTGTTTGTGAAAATCATACTTTTAATTTCTTTGGTTGCCTGACTTTGAAATCAGGACCCAACTCATGAGCACAATTAAAGTGCCGAGTGATACGAGACTCTCAGGCTGCGACAGGGACTGCAGTCAGAACTTTTATTTAATTATAAATAAAGCATAAGCTTGAGTGAAGTGCTGGATTTGAGGTTTTGTTGCCTACAACTGACACACATGGAATTGAGGTGAGATCGCCGTAGGAATGCAAATTATGTGGTCATGTCTCACTGGACGGGGGGAAGTTAAGGGCTTAATTGTCTCAACCTCTCCCAGGATCCCAGCATTGGCACTTAGATTTGGAAATGCTATTGTGGACACTGTCGTGTGTTCAGTCATTTAATTCCAGAGTCAATGAAAGGAAATGTTTCAGGAGAAGCTGGGAACTAGTTGGAGTTTTGATGTGAGAAACACAAGAGACCCCTTACAGAAAGAGATGTGCTAAAATTATTTTTTGTCTGTGACAGACCACACACTAGCTGCCATCATCTTGAATGCCATGTAACTGGTGTTGGAGGTGGTAAGGCAGACTCGCAGCAGGTGGGGTCCAAAGGAGCCACGACAGCAGCTGAAAATCTGCCTGGGGCGGCTGATGGCTGCTGTGTCAGAGAACCACAGCACTCCTGGTATGAGCAATGAGCAGCAGTGAGTGGGAAAGTGGCACATCTAAGGTTTTAATTTTGCAGGTTGAAGCCCCTGCCAAGGCTACAGTGTCAGCCAAAACCACAGAATTTCAAAATGTGTCTTAACAGCAAACCGGAAAATCAATATGCCGTTCTCATTTTCTTGGAGCATGACAGAAAACCCAGTTAATCAGTAGGCGTCTTTCTGTCCGTTTTAGGGAGCACTGTACATGATCCTGATGAGTGGAAATAAACAGAGGGAAAAAGAGGAAACTACTCTCATGCAGGAAGCACCTTTCTGATAGGAGACCCTTGCCCTGTAAATAGCTAAAGCACTGCAGACTGGTACTTCAGACCCCAGCAAAAATGCATATTAAGGACTATCTACTTGAGTTCATTGCTGCATGGGAGATCAAGTAAGTAAATACAGAACTGTAAACCTCCGCCTATTTACAAAAGGGCACAACAGTAGATAAAAGGGTAGTAAATTGTGATTGGATTGACAACCACAATTGGCATTGAGAGTGGATTGACAGCACTGGAGAAATCTTGGCTGGTAGCCATACTCAGATAGCCAAGGTGCTAAGGGTGTTTCTATGAAAAAACTATGCTCAAGGAAACATTGGCAGATTGAAGGGAAATTATAAGAGTGTAAATTATTTACACAATTTTTTTCAGCTACCTGTAACAGTGGTTCATAATGAAAATAGGAGCCCAAATTTAATCTCTATATGTGTGCAGCTCCATGGATCTGGCTTAGAAGTTACAAATAATTTATCTGAAGATAAATTACCGTGTTTAAATTATTTGTTGTTTGCGTGGATTAATGATAATTCACATATACACACTTTCTTGCACTTTTTACTCATTCAACAATGGAAGTTTTGCAGACAAAGCGAAAAATACAGTCTCTGAGTCAGGCTGCTTCTACCACTGTGTTACTGAAATTTCTAATCATCATCTCATGACAATAGTTTCAAGGGATTTATGAAAAAGTAGCAGAGAATACACTTTTCTGTAATTTACTATTTCCTGTAATTCATCATACCATTTTTTCCCCAAATTGCTGTGACTTTTTTTCAGGAGTATCATGTATCACAGTCCAACTACTAGTGACCCTTTTCCAGCTGATATTCTTCTGCCTTTGTGCATCGTTTATTACTGTTCTACTGCAAAGACAATAATAAAAGGTAGAGCAAGAGTCAGCATAGCTGGGTAGGAGAGTTGACTAGAAGGCTCCCTCTATGGGGCTTTGTTTGGTTTACCAAAAATCCCAAAGATTTAGTTGAGAGCTTTGGGTGTCATGGAACTGGTAAGTGAAATTCTATAGTACAGGCTGTGCAGTAAGTCAGACTAGATAGTCTGCTCATCCTTTCTGCTTTTATGACACCTCAAATCTGCTTCAAATCTGTTGAGACCACTGGCAAACGTTAAACACAGCCCCACCAAGTACATTTGGAATGGATTCACCTTTAAAAAAGCATAGGCAATGATGTTAAAGCAAAGGAAATATAAAGGTGGCAACATCAAGAAGTAAATGCAAAGTAACAAGTAATAGGAAGGCTGGTTGAGGTAGGAATCTGCATTAACTGCTTCACCTTCAAAGCTGATGAGTGCCACAAGCTCTCACTTTTTTGAGTGGTTTGTTTAGTGGAAGATGAGAGGATAACAGGATATTTTCAGGGGGAGGGGGTGTTGCTACACATAAATAGAAAACAAGCCACAATTTTATGAGGATAGAAATTACCATCTACAGAGGACAATATGAACATATTGAAGGCAGTGTTCCAGAGTTTTCGGATTCTCACCCACGGGTTTTGATATGCAATGTTAGTAGTGCCATAACAACCAGGCCACTTGAACACGCAGACGAGGAAATACAAATTAGGGTGCAATGTTTATTACACATCTTTTCCAAATCTACTCTTTCCCTATGTATTTATGTGCACTTGGAATCATTCAGCATTCCCAGCAGTTATGTGAGGAATGACTGCACTCTCAGTAATCTTCCTATTGCGGCAGAAGATGATAAAATAATTAATGAGCTAGCTGGGAGCTGGAAATTTCACATTCAGTTTCCAGCACTGACACAATCTTCCTGTATGACCCTGGGTAAGTCACACAATCTTTCTGTCACCCAGTTCCTCATCTGTGCTTTGACTATGTGAAAAAGATTCTGTTTATCTCTCTGAAAAAGCGTCTCTACTGTCACACCTGAGAAGTGTGCATCCCAATCCACAGCACACTTACTAATGTGTCTCTGTGAGCTGCACAGCAAAAGTCAGTCGGAGTTAGCAGAACTCACCCACCCAAAGTTTTTTAGCAACTTGCAAGCACAACAAGGAAATGGTATGGTTCTGAGCTACCACTCCATGAGCTCGTGTCCCCCTCGTGGGTGGTAGCAACTTGATGAAAGTGTTACCAAGTGTATTCCTAGTTTTGTGAAAAGAAATTTACTCTAAACTGGAGCAGTTCTAGGAAATGGGAAGTGTTGTCAGCCATACAGTACTTGCACAGCTTGGCAGAGATAAGTGCAGGGGACCAACAGCGCAGTGCACATCACTCTGCTGGGTGAAACCAACATGTTGGGCTGTGCCACAAAAGGTCTTCTCTTTCAAACGGTCTTCTCTTTGCCCATATTAAAATGTAGATAATAAACCCAACAGCTGGAGGAGCAATTGGAGCCTTCCTTGGAATCACACCTTTCTACCAATCATTCTGAGGAACAGCTGGAATAGAAATAAAAATACAAGAGGCCTCAGCTGAAGAGGCTGCTTGGAGGTACTAACATGACGCCTGAGAAAGGGAGACTCTCCTCTGTTGTCACAAGGGCACACGCTGTCTCAACACCTCAGCAATAGCAGAGCAACAGTAGACACATGGACCATCCCTTCATGAAAACAACGAAATGGGAATCAACAGCACGCCACTGCATTTCCAGGGCTGCTCAAACCTTTTTTCTGTATTAAAAAGCAAGGCACTGATTTTTCTCTACTTTCACCTCTTCAGAGATATCCAAGTTCTTTTGCTGGAAACTGGCTTTTTTTTCCAGGATTATGTGATCCGTGTACAGTGAGCATTTTTTCTTTATTTTTTTGTTTAATTTATGGGATTGCCTGAAGGGTGTTCCCAGTTTCATCACAATTCTTTTGTGTTTTGTTTGTTCTCTGAATTGTCTGGAAATGTCCACAATTTTTCCTGCAGTGCTGAGCTGTGACCAGTCATGGATGTCACATGGAGGAAGTGAAGAGCTGATCCTGCAAGGCAAAGTCACTGGTACTTGAGGGTATGTTGGAGACTTTTTCCTTCACTGATATGACTTCCCAGAGTTATAGGATGACTAGCTCTGTGGCATTAATCTGGTTGTTTAGCCTTTATCTTCAACCCATGACCTTAGCCTGCTGATGTGCACAACCATCTCAGAAGACCAGTGATATCTACTTAAATGTTTAAATGAATTTAACATCTGAATCTATATTTATTTTCAACATATGTTAAAATGTTTTTTAAAAAATAACTTACGATAATACAATTGTCCTTATCTTTCTCTTTGTTGCCTTATCTCTCTCTGTTATCATCAT
This sequence comes from Tichodroma muraria, assembly GCA_013390105.1. Classification (NCBI taxonomy): domain Eukaryota; kingdom Metazoa; phylum Chordata; class Aves; order Passeriformes; family Sittidae; genus Tichodroma; species Tichodroma muraria. The sequence continues at coordinate 8,939 of WAAG01051541.1, forward strand.
TAATAACTTCTCATTATTGATAATGAGAATCATATGAGTGACTGAATTTCAAAAGGATTCCCTCTGTTAGTACTGTCCCCCTTTTGTCCAGAGATGCACACAACAGTTCTGTTTTGCTTTTAAGTTTTCCCTATCCATAAGGGAGCCTCATCCACCTCTTGGTGCAATGGGCTATGTTTGCAGCACATCTTTAAATCCAAGAACCTCTATTCCGCGTCTAGCCAAAACCCTAGGAGAGCCTCTAGCACAGATGAACTCATGTTCATCAATATTTTACTATCAGAAGGGCATGTCATTACCTAGGGGGACGAATGTGACTTATTGCACTGGAAGATAATTGTCTGCACCCCTAAATGGCCTGTGAATGCCTTGAAGAGGCATCTTGCTAACTCATGAAGGGCAGTTGTTATTCTGTCAGCATGTGAGAGCTCCAAAATAAAAATACCAGACATATGCTTTTTCAATGTCCTCGGAACTTCAAGGGGTAAACGCATTCATTTCCTTTCATTTTGCATCCATCTGATTGCTTTTAAACGTAGTAAGGATCAAATCTTTCCAGCACTGATACCTATGGCAAGCCTCCCTCTGACTTCCACGAGACGGGAATTTGGCTCTCAAGAATGAGTGTCTGGGGAGGATGCATTGAAATAAATGGTGATTGTCAAAGCACATTGGAATTTAGAGCACATTTGTTGCAAAGATAGAAGCTCACTGGGGTATCTGATTGTCAGAGTCAATTTTATTTTCCTTACTGCACATATGCACATATTTGAACCTTGTTATGCTGCAAAGGGAAATACCTCATTAGATTTCACTAGGGTTTCTTCAGAGTTGTTTATACACTACGGTCAATAAAGATATTTTTTGTTTAATGAATGAAATACTGGAAAGGCCTGTTCTATCAGGAAATCGAAGGAAGTGCACTTATCCCTGGTAAAGATGGAGCTCTATTTTATAGGGTGCAGAAAGCCTGCAATGTGTATTATTTTTCAAATAGTTGAAAGATTTATAGTGGTAAATGGTTTCTTTAAATGGTTTCTTTTTCAGTCTCTTGATCATATTAACTGCAATAAAGTAAATTTTACAAATAAAAACAAGAGTAAACCAAGAGCATTTCTACATTCTGTATTTTCAATTAGGATTTTAACAGAAATGAATCACTTGTCCTTTTTTCATTTGGAAACAGTTTTACTTCCCTTTTCCCCACTGGACATATAATTTTGATTTATAAACACAGCAATCTGGAGCAAAGGGAAGTTTTAAGCACTGTACATATTCCTGCTGAGGCCTAGAATTATTTTGCTTAGAGTTTTTATCTTTCTTCTTTATATTTTCAGGTCACTTTCAGCTTTCCACTTTAGAGATAAAAAACATGGTTGCAGAGGACATTGTTTGCCCATTTCAAAATCACACAGGCCTAAGGTTACATCTTGCATGCAAGGCCCCAATTTATAAACATGGTGACGGGTTCTTCCAGTCAAAATGTGCTTTTAACTGGGATAAACCTGTCTCCCCATGTTAAGACTTATAAATCTTCTCCACAGGGCTATTTACAGTCCAGCTACTGCATGCTTACTTTATTGACTCTCAATGAATAAATCAGTTTTCCACATCACCCCATTCTCTCTGCTGATGTTTTGATTTGGTGTCTATCCAAAAGTCTCTGATCATAGACACATGATTATAAAACCATCTCTCGCACTGAAAACTATTTAAGGAACAAGCAATGGAATTAACTTCTTTTAGATATTGTTTTACACTGCACATTTGAACTTGGGGATATACATTTTTCACAGGGCTCATTTCTGCTGGGCAGAACACTCTGATAAGACTGCAGAAGCCAAGAAATTAAATGAGGGGTTTTTTCATCATTCACTGCTTGGCTTGAGCTTCCACAACACACAATCTGTGTCTTTAACTCAGCTGGGGCTCTTTGAGTGGATGCAGGTGTCTCTCCCATTTAAAGATTTTTAAAACTTTTAAAAGAGTTTCATAGGGTTTTTTTTTATAAAATTGTGATTTTTTTTTTCCTGCTGCACTGCTCAGGTGGAATTTTGCTGAACTATGAGAGAGAAAAGGATTGGCCATCAGAGATTTACAGTAAGGGGATTTTTTCCATCTAGGAAACCTAGAAAAGTATTTTTATTCACAACTTAGGCTTGAAATTTGAAAACCCTTTGTATAAAGGCTGTGGAAAATCCTTAGGAAAACATTTTGTATACTAAAATCAGAGACTGGCTTGTGTCTCAGCAATAGCATCTGTCATTTTCTCCTCATAACTCTAAGAAGAAAGGGATTGACATGAGCATTTCTAGATTTCCACTAGAATCTAATTCTTCTTTTGAATCCTGGGTGGAAATAAAACTATAGGGAGCCTGCAGAGCACAAGCAGAATCTAGTGATGGAAATAACATGAAGACCAGCCTGGCAAGGCATTTTATTTCACAGGAAAAAAAACCTTGAGAATGGAGCAGGGGGGAGTTCAAACCCCATGTAAAGCTTCTGCTCATTTTCAAAGACAAAATCCAAATCTTAGCCTACAGCTCATCCAGAGGTGAAAGGCCACTGCAGCGCGACATTTGACAATTCCCCTTGTAGAACAGGTACAGCACAATTTGTAAATTTTGCCATTTATAAGGATGTTGCAATCAGAAAAAGACAAGTGTCCTTTTTAGTTTGAGAGCATGGTAGCTGAAGGGAATGTGGGATGTGCAGAGACCTGCAGATGAGCTGTCTTGGAGGGTCTTGTCACTACTCTTGATATCTCAAAGATCTGTGATATCCATACTGCCTATTCCGAGTAATGTGTCTTTTTGTTTATACTCAGCTATGGCCTGTGCATCTAAAAGGGTTGCATTGAACTTCCTGAAACTTAGTTTCTATGTTTTACTATATGGAATAGAGAAGCACCATGCTTGCCCACATTATTCTTTGGAGAATATAACAATATTCTTTCAAGAGAATTTTTCATGCACTGATTTTTTTCATGCACTGACAATTGTAGCTTAACTATATTGAGCCCTTCACAACATGCTTGAAAAAGAAATCAGTGTCTGTATCACTCACTGAATGCCCAGACAATATCTCAGTGTACATGGCCTGTGCACATCTCAATGGTAGCATCTAAGATGTCAGGGAATTGCATTGAATTCACCATTTAATTTCAAATAAAGTCACCTAAAGATAAAACAGAACTGACTCGAGCTGGTGACAGTGCTGATCTTAGGCTTCCTGTCTTTGTGTTTCCCTGCTCATCCTTTAGTGGAATAAAACACAAAGGAGAGATTCTATCAGGGTCTTGTGCTGATGAGCCCCTCAGTGGCACCCTTGGTGAGGGTTATATCTTCCCTCTGTGGTTTGACTGCGACTCATCTAACTCTAACCCTTTCCTGAATTGCCTCAGTGAGGAGCACGGTTGCCCTACAGTCTCACTATGTAATTTGGTGGTGGTTTATTCAAAAGAGAAGTGAGGACAAATTCACTCACTTAAGATCTCGGTTGTCCTCTTTTTCTCCCCACTGGCTCTATAAAACAATGACAAGGCACTTAGAGAGACAGAATAAATCAGATTAATCTGGGCCTCTGTTTTGCTTACAATATTTTCCTACAACAGCTGTTAACAAACATCACCAAGGCACCAATAATACAGCTAAAAAAGCTAAAAAAAAAGACAGAGAAAATCCAGCAACTCTTCATTGTAGAGAAAACCAAGAAAATTCAAAATTTGAGGCACATTATATTCCGGGACTATTTCAGATGAGAAAATTTAGTCTGGAACAAGATGATAGAACACTAAGACCCTGAAGAGCAGTAACAGACAAGAGTTTAACTTAAACACCTCCTAAAAATAAGGAATTTGACTTTATCCCGGAAAACACTGACACCAGCATGTGACCTATCCCAGAGACAGGGAGATACAGTGCAGAAAGATAGTGGGGATACAGAAAGAACGATGATACCACAAGTAAAACAACAGTTATGAGGAAAGCTGAAGACAAATGGCAGAACAGCAACAGCAACAGATGTTTTCCCTTAAGGTCATAAATGAAAACAGAAATCCTTATGCACAGGAGCTTTTCCGGAGAAATACGTCTGTATCAGAGCATGAAACACTAGTGAAAGAAAAACAGAGCACAAAACACCAAGAATAAAAGCAAAGCAGTCACCTCTTTTTGCAAGGAGAATCAGGGCAGATGCCCAGGTAACTGATGATGAGCTTTTGTTTGAGGAGCAGCAATCTCATCTCTTCCCACCACGATGATGGGAATGGACCCACAGCACTGGGTTCTGGTAATGCCGGGATGGTTCACTGCCCAGGGTACCTGGCACAAGATTTGGCCTGAGGTTCTTGTGCCAGGGAGAGGAAGGACAACACTGCTGATTTGCATGGGCTGAGGCAGAGAACAGGGGTGGTACAAAGGTAGAAAGCTGGGCCCCCTCACCATGAGGCTGCCAGCTAAAACCGTCCTGGCTAAGTACATGCTCTGCTGGTGGCATTCCTGGATGGTCTCTGGGCTGCAATTCGGGCCATGAGGTGCCCTTTGGAAGTCATAACAAGTTGTATGTGAAGTGCCAGAGCACAGGCTGGGCTCAAGCAAATGCTCAAAGATGTGTTATCCCATTCCAGCAGGCGACACACTGCGGGCAGCTGTGGCCTGAGCACATCCCCTACCCTGACTTTCCACACACGCCTCTGCTCTTTATTTTTTCCCCACAATATCCACATTTGATCTCTGCTCAGGAAAAATGCAGGGAAAAGTGCTTTCTCAGACCATCTCTTGCTCAAGACTGACATTATCAGTTTGGAATATTCACAGGGCTATTGGGTGTCCGGAAGAGGGAATGGCTGGGATCTGAGTGTACTGTTCAAGCCTAAATCAAAAACCTCCCCAGATTTTGCTCAGACTATCAGGAAAGGTAATTTAGCACCTGGGGAAGATAGGGTTTGGAGCTTGTATTTGGCACGCCAGCCAGCCATCTCAGAATGGACCTACCAGATGAGATACTGTGTCACAAAAAAAGTTCACAGAGGTGTTAAGTGCAAAAGCATTCCTGAACCAATAGAACACAAAAAACCACAAAAAACTCCAACACTTTTGCCAGGAAAGAATAGTTTCTGTGTGTTTTTCAAAATGCTGTTTGCGTAAATAACCAGGAAAGAAGGGAAACAGGATTAAAAAAAGGTACCACTGCGATTTTCACTGTTCTGAAAAGCACAGCGTATATGCAGAAGAGCTCTGGAAGCAATCTGGATGTGCATCCAGTGTAGGGTGTGCTCTGCTGGCTCATGGACATACCTGCTCAGTAGCAGAGCTACCAGAGCTCTCTGCTACACAGCCTGACTGACTGTCAATGGAAAAAAGAGTATTTGCACGTGTGTGTGTGTGCGTGTGTGTGTGTGAGAGTCTGGATCACTGAATGAGGTGGTGGATGCAATTTCAATGAATCTAAAGGACTTAGGAGCCTGTTCCCCATTTTTGTGACTCCTTGTTGCGGATTCAATACAATGCCATGGCAACACCATAAAGAAGTTCCCATTCCTCAGCCAAAGCACTATAACCACCTTGGAATGCTTGAGCTGAGAACTCATCCTACTCGTGGTGTAACTCCAACCTCAGGATAGCCCCATCACAATCACAGTGCACAGGCAGCTCATCAAGGGGTGAGTGGTAAGTTGTTTTGTTGCCATAACTCATCTCTGTATGCCAGCACATAGTGTCCTGCTTTGGCTCTACACACATTTTTTGAGAGGATTCCTAAATTACTTAAATAACTTCTGGATTCTTGGGAAAAAAAAATATATATATATAAGAAAGCTAAACACTCACAGTTTGAATCAACAGGAGAGCTGACCATGAACAGATTTGTGAAATATTATAGTACTGTTATTGTGGGTTTCCAATTGCAGAACCAGGAATAAAACTGACACAAGATATAATCAAAGAAGAAGTACAAGCCTGGAAAAGAAATAATGTTAGCCAACATTGTTTTATGAACATCAGTCTCCTTGGACAGATCTGATTACATCCTCTGGCAAGATTATAACTCACTTGATAAAAGTGACTACATAAATATAAGAGGCATTTTAAGGCTTTTGACTACTACTGCATGAAATTTAGGCGTTCAAAAGTTACACAATGTAATAGAGCATGTGATGTACTGAATGGTGTAAGGAGCCAAATAAACATCAAGGCCCTAAAAACAGTCACCATCAAGGGCATGGGCAGGGAGGTGGGGTGCTCTAAACTCCTCTTTGATTAGTCAGGAGAAGTAGCTGACTGCTGAAATCCTTGTGTTTCAGGAAAGAAAAAACTAGCCAGCTGTTTATACAGCCTATTAAATATCTGCAAAAAATATCACCCAGCCAGCGCCAATGTCTACAATGTCTACAATGGCAATTAAGCTATCCCTTGGATATTTCTATATTAACCATTTTAGGGAGACATTGAAGAGACACTGGAATTCAGTTTCTCAAATAAATAAAAGGAAAAGACCTGTTACTTTGAGGAATAAATATTAAAGAATGCAAATTGCATTGTGTTTGGTCACAAAGAGCCATTCTTTAGATCTGAATTCTCGGATCCAAATGTCAACTTTAAATTTGAAAACCTTTCTGCAAAATATATGTCTTCTTTGCCTTTATAATACTGTTGTACTGATGCTCCTTAGTTTTCCTTCAGTGTTTCACAGTTAGCAGACTTCTCAGTTTAATATGCTTCTTTCATGAGACATGAAGAAAATTTCTGTGTAAGTTTTGCATAACCTGTGAATCATGAGGTTCTTTCATTATATTTATTGTTGCTTACAATGCAAAAAAATGAGAAGGGTCTTTTGTGGAGGAGGGCCTGAGGCACCTTTTGTTTTAGTTTTAAAATAGCAAAAGGTCCCTCCCATAGGAGAGGGTAAATCACAGTACCATTGCAAAAATTCTGAAAATGAGTATAAACAAAAATGAAAGAGAGGGAGTTTTTCCAGCAGACATTATGTAGCAAACTAAAGGCAGCCATTTTCTAAAAATGAAAAAAAAAAAAAAAGCTGAGAAAGTTGTTCATTTTTTTCTGAAACTATTTTTACTCATCATTTCTGTAGCAAAAATGCTGAATTTGTAATGTATTGTGCTAATGTAGTATAGATGACATGTAATTCATTGATTATTTTTTTCCTTGATGATGTGCTTTTCAGTGCATCTTTAACCAGATTTTATTGTAAGTTTAAACCAGGACATCTGTGTAACAGAGACAAAAATATTTACAGATAGCTAAAATGTAGTTGTATAAAAATATTTTTTTGTAGCCCAGATCATATAGACAGTGCACATTTTATAGAATTTTTTAGGGGGAGGACCAAACAAGTCCTGGTTGTTACATAATGTGGTACAGAGTGTGTTCAAATCTGCTCACCAGGGAGATTTCACTTGCTCACTCGGAGCATGAAGGGCCAGTGGCTGGATAATGGAGAATTGAGCAGCCGTGCAAGGTGCTAATGGGGTGACTATCCACTTGACTGATACAAGGGCCTGGGGGGTATAATAATAGGGTAATTTTTAAATTCAAGTTTGCATTCCTGAGGAGACAGGAGGACACTGAAATAAACACTGCTGTTGCATTTCTAAAAGCTTCATTTTCCCTGAAGCATCTGAATGACACGACCATTTGTCATCAACCTTGCTGTCTCTTACTTACACTGAGCATTTCTTTCATAAAACCTCTCCTTCTCTGTCCTTCTTTATGACACAGACGTCCTCAGGTGCTGTGCTGAGCCCCATCAGGCGATACCTCAAAAGAGAATTGAGCAAACCCCCTTGGATCAGCAGTGACTTCACATCCCCTCTCTGATGCCCATGGCACGGACGTAGCACCCTCACACTAACTAGCATTCAATGTGAGAGCCAGATCTTTCTCTGTGCAAGTGCTGCTGGAGTTCTAAAGTGTTTCTGCTTTCCCTCTCACATCCCTATGAGCTAACCACATACCTTTGCTACTGTTGTCCTGTAACTGCCTTGAAAAAGAAAACAAAATAGAAAAGAAAAAAAAAGTATCAGAAATCCCCTAACTAATTTTAACAGCTAGGGAGCTGGCAAGCAGAAGTGTATGTGCTGTAGAACTGAAACAGGTGTGGTTGGAGCATTTTCCACATTTGGTTTTGGCAAAAATATGAACGGAGGGTATTAATTCCTCCACACTGATAATGGGGTCTTGGAATCCGTTATCTGAAATAAAAATTCTTGGCAGAATTCCTCATGTACTCAAATGTGCAAGAAAAATTGAAAAATATATTATTTTATTTTATTTTCATTAGAAACCAGTTATAAATACATGAATTTTTATATTTGTGTGAATTTTACTGAAGCATTTTTTACTTAAAGTGAGTTACATGTGAAGACATCCTCACACCTCTCCTAAAAGTGAGCTGGATCCCTCTCTCAAACAAATGCCCCCTTGATGGATTTGCATCTCTGTGAGTATGTGCACGTGCTTGCATACCTGCCCATAATCTGTGAGGCTCCACCAGGTTTGGTGCACTTGCACAATAAAAATAATCTATTGTCACCAGCATCTCTCAGCAAATGCAAGTAGAGTAAGATGTTGGGTGCCCTTAATTTTGGGAGAGACTGCAGCTAGCAGGGCACAAGATTTAACACACAAAGTGAACGAATGGCAAATTCTGCCTTTCTCTTATTCGCCATTCCCTCTGTTCTGCACAAGCCTCCTAATCCTGGGGAGACACAAAATCTTTGTCAGGGAAATTCTGTGGTGTCCATGTCACCTGTGGATGGTACAGATGATGTACTGAATACTGTGATGATGGTATCATGCATATTTCTGCTCAGTGGAGAGCACAATTAACAATTTTTCTCAAAACTCCTCTGAAGAGCACCTCAATACTCATTGCTTCCGAAATGAAGAGAGTGATTTGGCTACTAGTAATGGATGATGCTCACAAGCCTTCCTGTGGCACTGCAGTATGAGGGAAGCTTGCACTGGAAAACCTGCAGCCAGCTCTCAGAATGGGGATTACATTTTTCCCTTATGTGCCTTTGTTGTTTGGTCCTTAATCAGCCTAACTCTTGAACTCCCCCACTCTCATTCTCACAACAAACATCAGCATCTCTGTTGAAGTTGCTCCCAGGGTTTATAGAAGGCACGGGTTTGTGTTTCACCCAGGGGAGGAAGGCACTGCTAGAGATCCCCCAGCCTGAGTGCTCTGCACACCGGACCATTGGCTTTAGAAGCAGGACTTGCTCTGGCTGTTTTAAAAGAAGAAAAATTGGTCCATTTCTCTTAGGAAAGACAAAGTTTGTGGCTGGCTCTCAGACAGCGAGTCTCAGATGGACAGACAGCCTCTGTCCCACGCCAAGGCAAGGTTTCTCCTGCAGGGTCTGTGATCTGTGTGTGGCCTTTCATCAAAGCTGGGGCTTTAGGGCTCACAGAAACCAGTCAAAGCAGCCGGATGTTCATAGATTTACAGATACTCAAGAAACATGGTTCTTCAGACCTAAACTATGTTTCAGTGGTTTCTTCCTGTTAGATTTTTCTGCAAGGAGAAATAATACAACAGTAGTAAATTATCTCTGGGGTTTGGGGTTTAGGGTTTTTTTTCTATTTCACCAAGTCATTCCTTGGTAAAAAGAATCATGTAGTTTCAATAGTCAAATTGAAGTTTATACTTAATATCATGTTTATCCCAACCTGAAGTCTGAATATTTGAGGCATGGATTATGTATCCCAATACATGTCATGACTCTAAGTGCTCTATAAACATTACTTTTCCATTCTGTTTGAGATCAAACTTCTCAGCTCGTTTTTGGAGTTCTTGAAATCCTCACACTGCAGCTCTCATTTTTCAGCAGGATCATTCACTGTTTTCCCAGTTCCTTTCAGGTCTTCAGCTTCTTAACATCTTTTGCATAGTTTGGTTAATTTAATGCTCTTTAGTTTTGCCTTCGGTTTTCCGCTGATTTTGCTGTGCTTGCTTTGGTTGCTCCGGTGGCAGCATTTTCCTCACTGGCTGAATCCACCTCTGTCAACACAACAATCCCTGTCAATCACCTACACCTCAACTCGGCTTCTTGGTAGCAAGTCCCATAGGAAAAGCCAATGGCAAACGAGGGGAATTCTCAATGAAAAGCTAGACCACATTTATTTCTGCACGTACAGGCTTCAGCAACCTTTTTCATTCGTCGGCCGAGCAGAATGCCCTGGAAAGCCCGTTATCCAGAGATGGCCAAAGGATAGGGGCTTATTCAAAGGCAGTGCTCAGGAAGGGTGGGGTAATGCCAAAGGCCCAACGTAGTGCTTTGCAGCTCTGAAATCCCAGCAGTTTTTGCCAGCTGTAGCGGGACTGGGCTGTGTGGGCGCCAAGCCGCGGGGCCACACACAGCCTCCGTGGCTCGGCACCCACACAGCCAGCGCTGTCCCGAGAAAAGGGGAAAAAAATTAAAAAGTGCTGAATCAGACTCCCAGAGCCTAACCAAAAAACAGGCACATAAACTACAATTTTTATTACAGAAACTCTGATTGGGAGCAGGGATGTTGTAGAAATGCTGGAGAAGGGGGGGAATATTCCTAGTGTTAAAAGCAAGCTGGAGTTCACGGCGTTTGACCACAATAGTTTTCTTGGCTGCTATGGTTCCATGACTGATTTAAGAGGGTTTAAGGTTAATAAACCATAGTTGCATATTATTATCTGTGCTGCTCTTGCACTCTTGCTAGTTATGCCATTTATTCATAGATTTATGATGATCACCATAGTACTATAGAGATTATGTGGTTTTTAGGAACATTTGCTGGTAGAGGGAAAAAATTAGATGGGGGAGAAAGAGGGACTTGATCTTCTAATCTTTAGTGCTCCTACATCCAGGCTATAAAAGTCATTGGTCCATAACTTGGTCCCAAACCCAGAATGCAAAAAAAAACCCAGAAAAAAAAAAACCAACCAGAAAAAAAAAAAGAAAACCCAACCCCCCCAAAAAAACCACCAAATCTGCTCCTCACCTAACCTGCATAAACATAAATTTAAAGGTATCAAAAATCACTGCTGGTCTCAACACAACTGACTGATTGGTGGGTCACAAATGTACAGAGAAGAAGAAGAAAAAGCAACATCAAAATGTTGTCCCTTGAAAAAAGAGGTAGTCTTTGCCTTTAATAGATTTCTCAAACTGATTTCTTTTAAAAGAAAAAAATTAAGATTTCTTTTTAATTTTTCTTTTCATCTTTCATTGCTTCAGTACTTTAAAACCATACTATAAAAGCTGAAGGATATTAATCGGTCATAAAAAGCTTAACACACAATGATATAAATGGCAGCAAAATGATCTACAACATTGTTAAACCACAGAGTAATTATTAATTATTAAAGCCTTAGTTCCAAAATATTCTAAAGGCGTTTTCCTGCTTTCTGTTAGTTCAGGAAGAGAAAAAGTCAGAAAGAAAGAAAAGCCTATAGTCCGTTTCCAGTCTCTCTTGCTTTCTGAGCTGAACTCTGCATACAAATCTATATTTGTAAGACACCCTCATCTACCAGTTAATCAAAGCCCTGGAAATTCAAGGAAACCTGTGTTTATGGAAATCTGGCATTTCTGTAAAGTTTTGAATGAGAGCTAAATAGAGCAGTTCATCTCATTGAAACTAATGGCTTCTGCCAAGTGGTTTTGCAGCACTGGGTCTTCTGGCACAGTCAGCATTTAGGAATTCATTTATGAGCTGGGTTAGCTGGAGACTCTGGAATTCAAATTTATGTCTAAGACTTAGTGGTTTATTCCTGATAGGTCTCTGTAAAGAAATTGTAATCAATTTACCAAACTCAGGCTTCGTAATATGCCGAATCAAAAGCTCGACTTTTTTCATGATTTAGGGCTTGGGATTTTTTTTCCCCTTTCCCCAGAGGACAATTGCAAACTGTATACACATATATTGTGCAACTGAAGGGGGCTTTTTAATCACCCATTCATACTTGCTTTTGAAAAAGCTTTGTCCCTGTGCTCTTGACTTCCTACGGGCCTGATCCTGCTCCCGCTGAATTTTCCTGCGGGGGAACAGCATCTTACTTCAGATGAAGTCACATTTGCACATAAAAAGCAGAGAAATGTGTGGCTTGTCACACGAGTTGATTTTATTTCAATCAGCATTTGCATGAACATGCAGTCAGGCTCTATTAAGCACTTGTTTGATTTGCTTTAAAAAAAATATATGTCTCCAGGCGCTGGCCAGCATATTTGAATATTGGCTTTTTTTCTGAGTCATAAAAACCTAGACATTTTTAGCAAGCAATGAACAAGGATTGCTCTACGCTTTCAATGCAACTATAAATTTGTTCCTTTTTTCCCCTTTTAGAACTCCTTTGAAGAACTCATTGAATAAATTAACAACTTGGAAAGCTGCCTGCCGTTTTTGTTGGCTTTGGGTTTCAGGGAGTTGCTTGGTAAACAAAAGTCAATGGATTCAAACCGTAACAAAGTAATTTAAATGATTAATCAAGTGTTAAAACTAGCTTAACCTCTCCTGTTTTACAAACTCTATATCACCCTCACTAAACTAATAGAGGAATAAGACACCCATCTGGAAATCTCATCTGAAATATTAGATTGAGAATCAAAAATTCAGCCAAGCAGTGTGGTTTGTAGGGATATCCTGGCGGATAATAAATTGCATTAATCTTACTTAAATTTTCCATCTAAATCATGTCTTGAGACCATATTGCACTGAGGGGAATGTGCCTAGCTTTGAATGCATTGTGCTACTGAAAAGGTTATTAAAAGGGGAAAAAAACAGATAATGACTTTCCTTGTTTTTCTTCTGACTAGTTTTTTCCATATTGAGGAACCTATGTTAAATATTCTGGCACTAATGAAGAAAGTCTGCTTTCTCCTGCCAGTGCTTATGTTTTCTAACATAAGATAAGAAATTCTCATATTCAGAACACTTGAGGCAACTTTTTTTTCCGACCAGAAATTATATGCATGGATAAAAATAACCCCAGAATTTTCCCAGCATCGTCAGAGCTAAGTATTTTCCTCATCCTGCTCATTCAGAAGAATTTCACTTTTCCAGTTACACAGAGTATGAAAACAATATTGGAAAAGCTCCCCTAGGATTTTCATCAACTGGCAAATCTGAAAACAGTCCAAAGGTTATGAAGTTCTACCCATCCCTTCTACTCCTGCCCACACCAGTGTCATTTGCTAAGTCTTAAATTAAATAGAAGAAGTTACAATGAAAAGAAGAGCTGTTTAAAACCACAACCCCTTGGAAACTGGGAGCAGTGCTGTCAGCCATGCCAGTGGATGGGAAGCGGAGCTCCACAGGCAGAAGTATCGCTCCACTTGGTGGATTTGTCCTCAAAACAGAAAGAGGGGACCACACTGATGTCCTGGATGTGCACGGGCACAATTGGGGCTGCAGTGGGCAGGAACGATCCCAGGGCTCCTGCTCAGCTCCAGCAAGGGTGAGGGATGATGCCAGCATGTTACTGAGGAGACCAAACGGGCTGGTGTCCAGGGAAGGCTGCTTCGCCAGGTTCTGATATTTGCCTGAGGTCCTTACTCGGCTAAAGGATGAGGGAATACACACTGAGGAGGAAACTGCTGCCAGCTGGCACCAGAAAAGCTGTAGATGTGCTGTAGGTGTGGGACACAGTCAAGGTCGCATCTCTATCTGGGGAGGCAGGAAGGGAAGGAGAGATGGCGGAAGCCATAAGTCCCCAGATATCAGCAGGATGGGGCCTGACATGCTGGTTAGAAGAGGCAGCAGCGTGGCTGTTGCCAGAGCTGTCCACAGAAAGATGTGACTCTCACCAAACACATCAGGAGCCACATAATTCAGGCCCGAGAGGAAGTTTCATTCCAAGGAGTGTTACACAATACCGTGCAGTGTCGTTATGATGCACAACTTCGTTCTCTGCCTATGAAAATTTGACCTGGAAGCCCTGAAACTTTTCAGTGGTTTGTGTCAGTATTTCGACCCAAATCCCAAGTCTTAGAGCACCGTTGAAGTAGGTGTGTGCCAGGGTGGTCTGAAACGAGAGAGGGGAACGGTCCCTCTGATTTCCTCAGGATTCTCCTGGCTGGACCTTCCATGTGTATGGTCAAGCAGGGGCTGAGGGGGATGGAAACACATTTGTTCTCTCCTTACCCATGCTACCCATGCCCAAGCTCCACTCCTCCCAGACACGTGCCTGAAGCCCTGGGCTGACCAACTGTGCAAGAAAGGGCCAGGGTTAGTTCCTCCTGAAAACGTGACTCCTGCTGTTTGTACCACCATGGGAACTGAGGCGCTTGCCTGCTTTTGCAAATGCTGTCAACTCTGCAAATGCTTCAGTCATCACAGCAAAGAACTGCTGGCCCTTTGAAGCCCCACAAGAATCCCCAAATATGTTTTTCCCTTTTTCTGCAGCATCAAAAGTCTAAGTAAGTCAAATCTATTTTCCATGCAAATTGTTTTTGCACAACTAGGAAAATACTGAACCAGCAAATTCTTCTTGGGAAACAAATTCCCATTAAAATCAATGAGACAAGCTTCCCACTTGTTTCTATGGTGTTTTGTTATATATTAAACAGCCTTATGAAATGAAAATATTCCAGTTGCATTTAGAAGTATCACCACTTTAATATGCTGCTGCTAAATCACAAATCAAGCATAAAAATGAGTCATCTGAGCTCAAAATTTGAGCATTTCCTTGCACAGTTGCTGCAATCAGCTCTGCACTGACTTTTTGAACTCTGGTAAATCAAAATTAAACTTACACATCAGAGGTAGTAAATGCTTTCAAGGCACCTGAAGAGCCTTAATTCTTCCCTGAAGTCCAGGCACATGGAAAGGGAAAAGGTGGGGGGGACATTTTTAAAAAGCAATGAGGCTTTTAGTATCAATTCATTCTCATTTAAGGTCATAAACTCTGAAACAGCACTCTGACTGGATTTCAGAGAGGCTTAAAGTTGCCTGGGTGGTTTTCCCTTCTTTTTTCCCTTTATGCGTTTGGATTTGTTGTGAGTGTAGTCCTGACCGGCATTTAGAATGCTTGAGTTAAGGTATGACCAAGTTGGGCTATTTTATCGTTTTCTTAAGAATTCATGTTCTCTGTCTTGGCTTTATTTCAATATAAGGCTTTGTTCTTCTTCCTCTCTGTGAACATATCATAGACATATCCTTGAAAGGTTGGGCTAAGCCTGAAGTTTTAAAAAAAAATTCAGCAAATTCCAGTTGAGAATTTGAATTTATCCCATTGTGAGTAATTCTGTGGGTTGGACCCCATAGTCATACCATCTCCAAGCTTGCATCCTGCATTGGGAATTATCTTTTTGTCGATAGGTCCAGGAAGAGCAACAGGAATGCTTTCCATAGCCGAATCGGCCGCGTGTTGAGCTTAGGGGAGTAGTACTGATGTGCAGACAAAACCTTTTCCCAGCGTGGGGAGTTCCTGCTCCTTTCCATCCCCTGGGAATGACACATGGATGGGGTAAAACAGGGGTGCATACCAGGAGCTCGTATCTCCCATCTCCCACAGCACAGGGCTGCTCTCGCGTCTCATGGTGTGGATAACAAAGCTCCCATTGATACCCAGCCCCAGGATCAGCTTCATCCAGGCCTAAATTGCTCATCTGTTTTTAATGCCAAAAGCAATTTGTTTTCTTTATGGACAGTGTGGTTGCAAAGCCATGTTTTTTAAGATTAAACTTCTTTCATCTGGACAATGGCAGCAAGAACAACAACAGAGAAAAAATTATTTTCAAAATAATGAAAAAAATCAAGATACTCTTTTTTTTTTAATAGAAGAAAGTAATTACATCCAGGCATCCAGGCCGACTGCAAATGCCAAGTTTGTGCTTGACGCTGTTTTAACTGGTTGAAATATTATTTCTAAACAAACAGAGTTTAAAATGGAAATTCTGACGGAGCTTTGACTGTATTGCTATTACTATTGTGTTAAATCATTGCTATCATCCTAGTGGTGTCAGTGCACAGCTACAATTGCCTGCAGGATAATGAAAACTCAAACCCAAAAAGCTCAGCCTCTCATATAAACTTCAGTGTGTCCAACTAGAGAAGAATTACACCCTGCCAACATTTTAACATGAAGTCATACCAGATTCATTATAATAAACAAGTTAATAAATGTAGCCTCTCTCCTAAATAATTTTCATGCTGTACAGCTATTCAAGGAACTCTAGTTTATTTTTAGTACCCACACCTTATCTAGTGTGTTCATCACAATAGCAATACTTGCTGCAGTGATTTAATGGGCTGCTGTCCACGCTGACCTTAATTCCTTCTTTTGGTGGAATTTTTTATAGGAACCCTTCAACGGGTTGGTTTTTTTTGTTGTTGTTGTCAGCTTTTTCATAAAAGCTTCAGCAAATTGTAAGTGGTTTGATATGGTTTAGATCATTTATTTGTGTCTTAGTACATTTGTAAAGCATGGAATTAACTCAGTGAAAGGGTGATTATGGTAATAAAACTGCACCATGTAGAGCTGGCCTTTCCTAATTGAAAAGATCTTTTCTTTCTCACATGGACTCATAGATTTTTATTAAGAAAATTAATTTCACATCCTTCTCATGTACTGTCCCTGATAGCATCTATCACAAATCCATTTGATGGTGTCCTCCAGCTCCTGCATATGGTATTCACTCAAGCAATTGGTAGGAACGACCTCTGGTTTCTCCTGAGAGACGATTAAACTGGACCTAATCTTTGAGAAGGACTCCACATAAAAGGAAAAAAAGTAAAGTTTCAGATCTAAAATGTGCTTTTCTAAAGCACTCTCAGTGATGCCTGTTGGCAGCCCAGAGCTCCACTGCCCTGGACAAGGAAGTTGGGATGCACCTCTGGCACACAAACCTACTACTGTACAGAGACCATGATGCTACACTACCTTCAGCATCCTCTTCTGGCACCTCAACCGTGAAATAATTTCTTTTGCAGATGCATGAAAAATAAATTAATGTTATATATACAAAATTCTGTGCAAGCTTCAAATTTTGAAACTATCTGTAGGTTTAGGCATTTCTTTACCTATAACAACCAAATCACACTGCCTACCTAGGTCCTTCCTGGCACCTATTAAAATCCATCAGGACCATCTAGGAAAAGCCAAAAGAGAAGAAATACACCAGCCTTAAAGCGAATACCTGCTGTAATCCATCCTGTTCTGAGTGCTGCTGTAGGCATGTGCAGCTACCTATCCTGCTCTGCACAGTGGAGAGCTAAGGTGCTTCTGGTGCAAACTCATCAGGGAGTTATTTATGGGAAGTTGTGCCTGAGGAATATGTGCATATAGTGCAGCACACCAAAGGACACATACCCCACAGTCAGAGCACAAAATCATCCAACGGGTTTCTTTGCAAAGTCGGTTTTTTGTCTTGGAAGAACAACAGCTTGAAAGATACTTGGCAGTAGCTTGAAAGCTCACTTTGCCATCTGATCACTGGTGGAAGTGACTGTGGTGTCCAGGTGTTCCAGCTGGACCGTTTGTCTTGCTCTGTGCATTGCTACTTCCTTCCTGAGACAATAACGAAATCACATCAGCTTTCTGAGATGACCACTAGGAGGAATTTTAGTTCTCTTTCTGTTGTCACTCAGTTATTATTTCTTGTCAGGTCTGTCCCTGTGTATTTACCCTGCTACATCCCTCCTCTGGTGCAAAATAAATGGTCTGTGGGAGGGTGAGAGAAAGAGTCCAGTGCCTGGATCCCACTGCATGAGAATTACAATTCAAGACAGAGCACAGATGGACAACACTGCTTGGTGTGTTCATATCTGAAAAGAAACTGGCAGACAGGCTTGGAAAAGACAAGAAAAAAAAAGCTGGAGAAGCTAAAACTATCCCCAGCCCTACGTTATCCAGTATTCTAGTACTCTGCTCTTGGAAATCAGCACTCATGGCCATGCAGTACCAGTCACAGCTCTGCAAGCAGCAGCCCCTCAGGACTCCAAATTTAGCACATTCCTTGGCCAGGAGCACCCACACTTCCAGGAGGCTTCCCTACACCAGGCTGCAGCTCGGGGAAGTACTGGACTAGCTGGGCTGCCTGAAGTACAACTGTGACAGCAGGCAGAGTGTGTTAGCCCTCACCTCTGTTTTTCCACAAAACACCAAGCAGAGTCACTCAAGGTATAAATCTCCTTGGGTTTGGACAAGCTCCAGGATAGGCTGGTCTTCTAGTCCTCTTGCACATCATAACCGTGTTTTAGCAAGCTGTCAGTCTGTGGATTGGCTAAAATCCCCAAAATTTCTATCTTGCTGAGGTGGACACCTTAAAAAACTGCTTGCTGGAACCTGGAGTTTTCTCAGAAGTTACTTCTTCATGGCATTTCCCCTAACGGAATGTTTTTGTCCTTCATCATTTCAGTTCTTTAGCATTCATTCCTCTAATTTTATCAGAGAAAAATTGGTGCTCTGCACAAGGCAGAGACAGAAAACAAAACAAACAAACAAACAAACAAACAAACAAAAAGAGAATAGCTCAATTTCAGATTATTTTTGGGAAATAAGCCAAAAGTTGGGTTTCCCTCTATCTCTGAAAAAAATGGTCTGAGTTCTCATTGGCATGGTGCTATTCATGAAGTCTCCAGTTTTTCCTGAGTTTGCTGGAGCCTAAGGATGGAATACACGCTGTTCTGAGCAAGACAGCCGTTAGGGCTAGGTGTGCTACAGCTCAAACTTCAGCTCAAGAGTCATGCTGTTGCAAAGAGGTTGCCCCATGTCCCACAGCAGTGAAATCCTGAACCAAATTCTTCTCCAAACTTCCCACTTTTTGAGTAGCCCAGACTCAGCTTTAATCTTGGCTGTGGCATTACTGGGTTGAACCAAAACCCGTTGTTGAAACACTTCTGAACTCAGTCAGTGCAAGTCTGGATCTAGATTTACAGTTAGGGCTTGTCCGTGTCCCACATCTTCTGAGTACACTGTAATTAATGAGAGCTGGGACAGGGGGCTCCCCCCTAGGTCCTACAGCACTTTATAAGAAGGGACATTCTTGTTCCTCCTATTCTGCAAATGAGGAAACTGAGGCATAAGATGACTTATTTCAAGCCATTTATACTCCATAGCTCAACAGTCATTTTGGTAGGTCACGCTCAGCCCACATGGGAGTCCTGTGCAGGCAACAAAGCTACAGCTTTTTATTTGAATTAGTACTGCAATGGCAGCCTGATTTACAGACTCTTCTGCTGCTGGGGTCAAAAATTAAGTCACTTTTCAGCGCGGGGGCAGACCTGCCAACTGTAATTAAAAGCTTTCCTTTGAAATATGTGTCAGACTTTACACATGGTGAGAAGTGCTTCTCACAATATGAGCTTTCAGGCTGTTGCACTGAACAACATCCATGCGGCTAACCACTTCTCTGCTGGGTCCCAACAGCATCTGTTCCCTTGCCAACATTTTACTGGCATTCCACAGGAATCAGTGCAGCGCGCAGCTCTGCCAGGTAGGGCCAGAAGCAGTTTAGAGGTTAATAGACTCAATCCAACTTCAAACAACACACACGAACCTCAGAGGTGAGCCCAACAGACGGCTGTCAAATGAGGAAAACAGATAGACTTTGTGATGATTTGACTAATTACAGGAGAGGTTGTCTCGTGCAGATGGTGCTCTTCCCACCCTTTCTCCAAGACATGTGCTGGCTGGAAGGGAGTCATTGATCACAGCTTGTGTGAGAGTCTTAAAACCTTTAATGCAGGGAAGCAATCGAAGGTAATTACGTCCCTAGGTCATCTAGGCCTTGTTGAAAACCCTTGCATCAGCTCCCTGCTCTGGAACGATCTACCTTCAAAATTTCAGCTCCCGCTGGGAAAGCATAATACCATCCTGGCTGCCCCCAGCAGCCTGCTCTGCCTTCAGCAGAGGCTTTTCCTGCAGCAAACGCCTCGCCCGCCGCTTTCCAGGTGGATTAAGCTGTGCGCAGAGAGTGTCACAGAGGGCTTTTTTGTGAGATTTCCAGAGCACCTCATCTCCAGCCAATTCAGAAATACTGCTAGCACAGCCACCTTGTGGCATTGGAGTATCTGCACTTTCAGTCCCAGGAGACAACAGGAAGCGCAGAGTCAAGCCAGAATGTAAAATAAATACATAAAAGTTAAGCAAATATTTTTAAACCTCTCAAACAGCTTTGGGTTTTGTTTGATTCAAAGTAATAATAATACTTAGCACTTACAGTGTACTTTATAGCTTGAAAGCACTATGCAGACTTTAACTATTTAGGTTTTGGGCAATGGTCAGGACCAGCTTGTTTGATCTGAATTGATTCTCTCATGCCTGGAAAGTATATTTGAGAAGTCAGAAAAGAGAAGCAGGAGTATGCTTTGTGTCTTTTGGGTTCTTCTTTCAATTTTTTCCACTGAGCCTATTTGTAGGAAATCAACCCACTTCTTTTTACCTCACTTTACCCAACAGACAACGTGTTTCCCAGACTCATTTGCAAAGGTGAGATTTAATTTCAATGTTGCATTGAATTTCAGTGTTGCCTCTGACAGTTACTACGCAGATGCAGATGTTTCTCATTCTTCCTCACTTGCCTGGTGAAAATTAAAGCCTAAATTGTGAATGAAATATATACTGGCAGCTAAACAGTTCAAACTATCCACAGTTACCTATATTGTTCTAGTAGTAATCTCATCCACTGCCCGAGGCACAAGGGTTTTGAAAAGGTTACAGTAAAATATGTAAATAGATGAACCATATGCATGAAGAAAATTCTCTCGTGCCCCAGTGTATGTCTATTGTGGCTTGAGTTCTCCTTCCAAGTTGTGTTTTTCCAAGAGTCAGCTTTAAAGCTCACATAGCTACTGGACCAGTTTATGATCTAAAGACATATTTACAAGTTCAAACCACTTCAGGAGCTAATTATATTCTGGACATGCTACAATATTTGGATGCCAAAACATCCATATTCTTTGAAATGAATATTTAGTAGCTTTCTCAAGAAGACCTCATTTCACAAACTCCAGTTACAACAAATGAACACATGTTCCTCTTTTTGTTTCCTCTTTTTCTGCTGAATTTGAAAAAAAATAAGAAAGGGTTATCATACCGCAATAGAGAACACTTCATTTTCTCATTAAAAAGTACATTTCAGCAGCTTTTCATCACACTGGCCCTGCCACCCTCAGCTTTCTGTGAAAGGAACTGCTGTGAAGGAGACAATCTTCTAGCAGCTAGAGCAGCATGGAGAAGGGACACAAAAAGACATGGAAAAGCAAGTGGAGCCTTTCTCCAAAGAATCCAGTGGGTGCTAAAGGAGGCTCAGCTTAAGGGGTGCTGCAGTCATTAACCAAGGCTTCTTTTTCCTCAGGCAGATTGTTTATTCCCTTGCCTTGACATTCCTCATGGAGCCAGAAACTGGGCAGTCTGAGTGGAAGCGAGCAGGGCTGTTCTCCCTGGATCTGGTCCTTGCCCCATACATTATGCAGGGCTAGGCCAGCCACTGCTGCCTTGATTCCCAGTATTGTTCCAGCAGTCCGGCAGCTGGGGAGCGAGCTGATCTCTGTGGATGTGAGGGTTGCTTTATGCTTTGCTGGGCATTCTCAGGCCACAGCAGAACCAGCCCAAAGCCATTAGAGAAAGGAATTGAGGGCCAGAGGAAACTCCTCACAGACTTCAGCATGCCACTGACCTTTCACCACACCGCTGACTTTGGTGATGTTCAAAGTGTGAGTGAGTGTGGAAGACAGGACAGCAGAAAAAACAGGAGCTCTGGGAAGAGGCCATACAGCTGGTCATGCTTCCAGGACAGAAGGCTAAAGCTGGTGGTGAAAAGAAGCTCAGCCCTGGCATGGGAGAGTGCGTCATGTCCCTGCATGGTGCAATTCCAGCTGCAGGCAGCAGCTGGCGAAAAGGCGGGAAGCTGCTTTGTGGGCAAAAGTGGCAGGGGAAAGCTGGAGGCTGAGCTGCTTTGCATTTCCAGGACCTAGTGCAGCAAGCCTCAGTAAAGAGAGGCTGCAAGCAGCGAGTGATATGCCACCCCCATAAGCACATGTCAGAGCCACATCTTAGTGCAACCTATTTGCCATGTCTAGAACCAAGTTTTTCAAGTTTTCCTTCGCACAACTGATCATTTACCATTCCTATGATTTTTCTTGCTGCTTATTCTCCATAGACATTGCCACCTCTTTGATCTCTACATAAATACATGCAGCTCTCGAGCACACTGTTTACATAGATTAAAAGGTATCCTAAACCTTACATGTACACACTGATAACCCCAAATCTGATTTGTGATTGAGTACCTGAAAATGGCTTTTACTCTCTGGAATTTTAAGGTTTACAACAACAAGCCAGATGTCTTCGACGGCACAGGCTTTCCCCTTTGAAAATAGCAAACACCAGCTTCCACGGTAAGGTCGGATCTCCAGCAGTGGTGCCTCTGAATACCAGAATGGCATCTGAGCCTGTGAATTTCACTGTGATCCACAGAGCCAGTTTTATCTTCTATGAGAAGGATCAGTTTATGCATCATCCTGACAGTGCAAGTATCTCGAGAGAGGTATGTTGTGATCTTAAACTCGTCTCTGAACCAGAGAAATCGGACCTTAAAACATAATGTGATATGGAGAGTGGAGTAACTTAAACGCCATTAAGCCACAGTTCAATTTGTACTATTTCTGTATATGTTCTAAACCTGATTAACTGTGTTGCTCACAGTTCTTTTTAGTAAGATGGCCTCATCTTTGCAGAAGGAAGGCATGAGAAATGTTAGTGTTAACTCAAGATAATGAAACTAGAGAATTAACAAATTCCTTAAGGCCAGTAACTTTCACAGCTTCTTAAATTCTGTGATTCATTGTACCTTCATAAATGCCTTCATCACTGACTCTCAGCACTATAATTATAATTTAAAACTTGCATTCTGGGCAGTGTTCTTGCCAGTAGACCTACATACCAATATAGGCTACAGTAAAATGATGGAACACATTGCATGTCTACACCAACACCAATATCAAAACCATTCCAACTGATAAGACCAACTTATTAAAATCTCACAAAATTTCATAGATCAATTAACTATAAACTGCAGTTATTAGAGACTTTTTTCATTGTTTACAGGTCTTCCCTGAATTAAATCTTGCAGATTTAGGCAGATGATTCATAAAGAAAAGCACTATAAGATCAAGTCAGAAAGGTTTTTCTGTAGTACCTATACTGGGATTTGTGTCATTAGAGAACAACTACCTAGCAGTACCTATATTGATCCAGGGTTACAGGAGTCTTTGATGTGCAGGGCATGGAGACTTTTAGGTGAAGAGGGAAGTGTTACCTTATTGATGAGGTTAATACAGTACGACCACATCTGTACTCAAGACTACATTCAGCTCATCTAAAGCAGCATCAGTTTCAGTTAGCCTGTGGCTATTTTTAAAAAGCCACAAAAGCTGTAAAGAGGCTTCCTTCTACACATTTGTTTCTTCAAGCCTCTAGACAGGTAGAGAAATCATGGCAGCACAGGCACAGGAAAGATGTTATCTGCTACACAATTATTTTTAGGACTAAGATGCTACAAACCACTGGTTTAAATGATGCAGAGCTCATCAAATGATGCAGAGTATCAATGGAGTGTGGTGGGTGGAATCAGTTCACATGGAATTGCATAAAATCCTGAAGCAGACATACACTGAATAAGGACAGGCCATTTATGGCTAGAATCAGCACATGAAATTATTATACAGTAAGTCACAAATGCCTGGAAATTTACCTCACCAAGAAGAGATACTGTGATAACATTTAACAGATTATTTTTTTCCACCTGGCCCTTGGCACTTTAGTCTTTTTCAAGTGTCTGACCACCTCCGTGTGCTTCGGAAACCTCTCTGCCAATCCCAACAAGGCTTGAGAAGATCACAGGAGTTTTCACATACTTGGCTGCCTCAACTTATTAAACAGTCTCCTTATAGGATGTTTTTATTTTTCAGCCTATATCCCAAAAATCTGATGTTCTTGGACAAGGAAATGTGTTTGCGGGTGGGCTCAGGACTTCCTCCCCTCTCTGCTTTCCTACCTGGTCTAACGAAAGTTCTTTAGACTGGAAAGATGCTTCTCCCAAAACTGTCTGGGAGGTGATTTCACAACCCTGACTCACACTGATTGGCTCTTAACCATATATAGGGCCAGTCCTCCAGCTGACAAAAAAAGATTAGAGTGGCAGAGGTTTGTCCCTTCACACTGTGTAGGACAACCCATGTTGCCAAGGACTGCAAAAGCAAAGTACACATTTTACAGCTGAAGTGTGTATATCCCCCACCAAACTCTTCAAGTGAGACCTGTAGACCTCTAAAAGCACACTTTTTAGTGAAAACACCTACATGGATCCAGTGATGACTACGAAAAAAGGAATTCCCTCTGTCCCATAAAAACTCACACCTTCCTCACTCCACCTTATTTTTAAGGGAAGCCAAGACAAGAGAAAGGTTTTGTA
Organism: Tichodroma muraria; assembly: GCA_013390105.1. Taxonomy (NCBI): domain Eukaryota; kingdom Metazoa; phylum Chordata; class Aves; order Passeriformes; family Sittidae; genus Tichodroma; species Tichodroma muraria. Next base: position 33,345 of record WAAG01051541.1, read on the forward strand.
ATGTGTTGGAGGTCAGAAAAGCCAGACACTTCTTCCTGGCAATGCCTTGCCTCAGAAGACGTGTAGAAAAATCCATGTAGCCCTGCTCATCTTGAATGCTGGTTTAGAAAGTCAAGGTAGGGTACTTTAGCCCTGAACTAGTCTTCTTGACTCCATGATATCAACCTAAGAGAGAAAAGGCTCTTCCAGAACACAACTTAAATCTTTCCAAGACAGATTATGAAGCTGGCAAAATGAATCATGTCTTCATAGAGCCTATGTCTCTCCAGGAAGAGATTAGAAAGGTATAGGAAACTACTCTGTAGGCACCTGCACTGGAGATGTTAAGGCAAGTGAATTTTACCAGAAGAGATTTTCCTAAAGATATGCAAGGCCTCTGCTTTAAAGTGATTATATTGCAAAAGTTCTGTACAAGAGACATGGAGCTCCTGAATCAGGTTCAATGTAGGGTGACAGAGGTGAATAAGGGACTGGTGCATCTCTCTTATGAGGAAAGGCTGAGGGAGCAGGGCCTGCTCAGCCTTGAGAAGAGACGACTGAAAGAGAACCTCATCAATGTCTATAAGTATCCAAACAGGTGATGTCAAGAATGGATCCAGGCTCTTGTTGACAGTGCCAAGCAAGAGGACAAGAGGAAAGGGGCTGAAACTGATGCACAGGAAGTTCCAGCAACATGCCAAATCTGAAGAGCCTGTTGTCCTAGGAGCCATAGGTAGAATTCTCCGTAGTAATAGCTATTGAGCCAGCCTGGAAGAGTCTGCTGGGCCTTCACAGAAAACCTTCAAGGTTGATGAACACCCGTGTGTGACTTGATCTTGTTTTGCCACTGTTTGCCTACCAGACAGAAGAATTGCTATTGAGCAAGAGATCCTGGAAGTACTGTGCACATCAGAGAGACAGTGCTGCCAATTCTTCTCACTCATCTCTATCAATCTTATTTGATAGCAGCGGGATATATTCATCCAGAGAATGGCTGACTGTCAGCAAAAAGGACAACTCTTCCTTCCACCATTTGTCTTCCTGCAAACATTAAGGACCTGGTCTCTAACTCTTTCTGTCATGAAGAACTTGGCCTTTTAATGTGGGTCCAAAGTCACTGCAACTGAACATATGCTTCCCAGATGGACCTAATTAAGACTATGTGGAGGCATTTGGAGGTGAATAAATAGAGAAAGAGGAAACTTGCTTAGTGGGAGGTCTATGGAAAGAGCTGCAGAGAACTGAGAATTGGGAGACTACTAGAGTGACCACCTGACATCTCTCACTGAGAATCACGAAGAGTGGAAGGCTTGTGGACTGAGTCCTTCATGTTATGGAGTCAAGTTTGAGGACCAAAGGACGTGAGGAGCAACAGAAACAGAGCAAAATATAAATCTCATGGTGTGTCTGGAGAAAAGCAACTCTGAGACAATGCAGCTGAGACATTCCTGCAGGGAAGGACAAGAGAGCAGCTAAAGAGGCTGTTCATGAGAGCAGATTATGAGCTATGGAAATTGCAGAACACAATATTTGCCATGTTTGTAAGATCTCTGCCTGTAATGGCATTTTCAACCATTGGTATGGCCAGTTAGTGCTACTTCTGTTTTATCTCCTCAGAGAGCCGTATTTTCATAAAGGGTAATATTGTAAAATTCTCTAAGAACTTAGTAACTAAATTTTCCTTACCCGCTGCACAAAGTTGCTGCATCTCTCTCCCCACATAGGGCACCTGACAAGCTCTCATTCCTATGGTGCACTCACACCTGGACCCACTTTTCAACAAGAAGGAGCTGAGGTTCTGCAACTTTTCAATCAATGAAAAGCACTGGCAAGTGTGAAGGAGAGTTAGGTTGACAATAAACAGAGCGTCATTTGAAATTACCAATGTGAACATGAAGGACAGGAACAGCTGTAGCATCATGGTTGTAAATTCTTCAGACCAGTGATTGCTCGAGGCTATGGACAGGGTACTTTAAGGAATGGGACCACACTAAGGTTTCTTGGAACTCCTGTCATGCCAACTCCATCATCTCTCAAACGAGGCCAGCAACTCGGCTCCTGCACACACATTTAGTTTGACTTGCAGAACTTATTAAATCCAGCGGGAAAAGTGACATCATGGTTGTGAAACTAGGACTGGGTTTCATACAAAAATGGTTTTGCACACAGGATTTTTATGTCATCTTGAGAGATCTCAAGACATGTATGTTAGTGGTGCAGTTTCATAGCAATTGTTATTTTTTTGGAAATGTTTTTTAGAAGTCCTGTAACCTGCCACAGCAAAATGCATTGACTCTCTTAGGGACAGTGACCAGTTCATCTCTTTACACCCAGCCTAGATTAAGGAACAAAACTGAAGGCCTCAGGCTGACCAAAGAAAAAGTGATTTGTGGTCTCATCTCATCCTTCAAAAGATTACAGAAGAAGGAGCAACACAGTGGTGTCAACAGCCTTGTAACGGTGCACAAATAAATCTGACAACTCTGGAAATGTAGTTCTCCTGGGTTGAGGAATGAGTCTTCCGGAGGCTGCTCAGGCAGTTTAGTGGGTCTCTGAGCAGAAAGGTGGGAAGTGGGCAGGGCTTTGAGTGCCTCGACCAGGTCAGGGAATCATTTCAGGGTAAATTATTGAGAGAGAAAGATAAGTGCAAACACAACTGACACAAAACAACTACAGCACTTCAGGCAAAACAAACATTAAACTGGGTTTTGGAGGGGAAAGTTGGGAAATGTACCTAGTTCTTCCAAACAGGACAAAGTCTTGTTTCTAGCTTTTTTATTAAGTGTTTTGCTTCCCATCATATCATCCCATTTACCAAATATCTACAGGCATTTTGCAAGACAGCACTGCAGATTACACAGGTTTCTCTGTGTAAGAGCATGCTGTCCTTCCCATTTCTCTCCCTCTCCCAGAGTTCTCCTACCCAGTTCTGAGTGCTTTCCAGAGCCTGACTCCAGTCCCTAAACCCAAGAATGGGATCTTTTTTACTCAGGAAAGACTCCCTTAAGCTGCAACAATTCCAGGAATATGGCTATGGGACAGCAAAGCCCCAGAAAAATATGAAGTTCATTTTTTAACTAAAATTATGATTTATGAGGAACAGCTGAACAGACTATGCGAGGTTTCATTTAAACAGATTTGAAGGCCACAATGATTTAGTAGAACTGTATATGCCTACTCATTTGTGAGACTTATACATTGCATATGTAAGTGTCAGGCTCCTTTCCCTACTGTCCCTGCATTTAGGCTTACATGTGATAACCATGCACTTTTCAGCACTTCACACACACTAATGGGGGGTTTTATTAAAAAAACCCTTGAGAATTGAGGGATGGAGAAATTTAGTGAACATGTTAAGCAGGCCCAGGAAAGCTTGGGACCAGGCAGGCTGAGATCAGGCCTCAGCGTTACCATGTCTCAATTTCAGTGTCTCAGTTGCTCCCTTTCCTCCTCATTCCACTACGGCAGTGGCTGCTTTTCTCCAACCAGAGCCTCCTCACACGTTTCTATGTTATTGCCACAAGTGTCAGCTCATCTCCAGTGCCTCAGGTGCACCACAGGATGGTGAGGAGCAGGCTGGGGGCTCCGCTAGGCTACTGGCAAGCTCAGCAGTCAGCTCCAGTTGGTGGCCCTGCCCACCAGGAACACTTTGATGTTACTGCTTTCACTGCAACTTAGACAAAGAACCCAGCTGAACTCCTGGCACAGAAATGAGGATTAACACACTGAGAAGAGCTGATGTTCTTCAGAGAAACAGATGGAAACATCTTTAAAAGTCACACAAGAATCAATGAGTCTATTCAAGCCTAACTGTCAGGCTCTGTCTACTTAATCTACTGCCCTGCCATGGCCACCCTCAGCCAGTCCAACACACTCTCCCCAAAAGGCAGGTGTGCACACTTGGACCATTTCAGTAATTCCACATGGAGCCTTCCGTCTTATGCCAGGTCTGCCAGGGACAGCTATTTAAACTTTTAATTATGTGTTCAGTCCCTAGCTCTGGCTAAACCATGCAGAAAGGGGCTAACCTGGAATCATTTTCATAGCTGTGAGGTTTTTATTTGGGCTAGTGTACTGCACGTGAGGGTTTTAAGGATATTTTGTCAGTCTAAGTCTCCCATTACCATTGAAACAGTCAGCTTTGACATATTTTCCTTGGCAAAGTACCTTTAAAATTGGTAAGAACCCTGACTTCAGTTTTGAAGGTCAGTGAAATGCAGGGTCAAATTATGAATATGTTTGACTACCTAAAGGAATCAGGAGGGATTTTCAAGAACATTAGTAGGTGTCAAACTGGGCTATTAGAAATCAACTGTAACTTGAAGTTCCCAAATCTCTTTTAAAATCTGGCTTAAACTATGCTTGAGCATCCTCTTTGCCACTTAAACATGTGGATGAGAAAGTAGCTGAATACTGTTTTCTTATATCCAACAGAAGGCACTAAAAACCAAATGGGTTTTCTACCATACAATTACAGAGAAAATTTCTCTGTAAGTTGCACTTGGCAGACTGGCTTCAGTGAGTATAGTAATAAACATGTGGCTACTTTTGCTCTCCTCCTCATTTTCAAATGTAATTGTATGTTGTTCATAGTGTTTTGTAATGTAGAAGCCCAACAGATAAGAGAAAGTCTGTCTGATTGTTTTTCTTGCACTTAATAGATAAATTGTCTGCTCTGGTGGAACATCGGGGAAGCTAAACGTCTTTTTTTTTTTTTTTTTAACAAATCCATGTAATACATAATACAAAATTATAGGCTAATATAATGTAACATATAATATGTTTCTAATCATTCTATATCGAGATAACTAATGGCTAATATCCCTCATTGATTATGATTTCACTTCTCTTGGGATGGCAAAATGAAGCAAGCAAGATCAATGTCTCAACAGAAAATAGGGTTCAACATTACATGAAAATGGTGTTTGCACCATCTCATGTAGTGGCCAACAAGGGTTAGAAGAGCTTTAATGGCCCTTTTACCCCAGATAAATTGTAGAATAGGATCAGAATCCATTTCTTCCCAGTCCACCATTCGTGTGGCTTCTTCTGAAAGAGACAAAACAAGACCTCTTCAGGGCATCGTTTGTGTTTTATTACTGTTACAGCTCCATATGCCAAGTATTTCAAGTACAGGAGCATTTGGAAGTAGAGCTGGTCTCATGTCAAAAAAATATACTACCTTGAAAAGCTATGCTTATATACTAATCTCTTTGCCACTACATGCAGATTTAAGCTAAACCCAAAACTTCATAGATTTGTAGCTATGGAAATCACTGTTGCTAATGAGTTCTACATCTAACCTGTAGGCAGAAAGTGGCTCAACTCCTAGGGTCTAGAAAAAAGTCATAGTAAATCCCTGTGACTTGAAAATGTGATACATTCAGAGGCATACCTGCACACTGCAGAAATCCTGCTTCACACATGGTAAAATTAAAGCTGGGGGGAATTCATATTCCTAAGGTGGGTTGCATACGTGTTTTAGCAAGTGTATTTATGTAGAGTTTTTAGATCCCAAAACTAGAGGCCTTGCTTAGGCAAAGATCCAACTGGCTGAACTGAAAATATTGCCTTATGCAGTCTGCAAAACTGGGCTGGGATACCATGCTTGTACATTCTCTGAGCATGAAGGCCAAGATAAAGGTTGCCAAGACTTCTTAGTTGTGTGTCCCTCTCCAGTACATAGCCAAAATGCAGGTAAAATTCCCATGACTTTCAAAGAGGCTGCATAATTTGGCCCACTGGCTATCAAAACAGCTCTGAAGAGTGGAGTGCAGCTAAATTACTCCAACGCTAGACAAATGGGTCTGCCTAACCTAAGCCATAACACTTGAATTATTAATGTTCTCTAATAAAGGGGATAAAGTGTCTGTAGAACAGAGTGTTTCAGAGCTCTGTTAAAGATCATGCCTATTTTAATTTAGAAGTTCAGCTTGAGGAGAGACAATGCTGGCATTGTGTTACAGAGATTTAAAACAAGTCTGTCTTGAGGATTTTCCTCTGTCCTTATCTGTAATAATAGAATTTAAAAAAGAGTCAGAGCAAGAGCAGCAGCACTGGAAAATATCTTTCTCAGAAACTATAGCAGACAGGTCACAACATTTTTAAACAATGATAGTAACATTTATTCTATCAAAGCCATTTTATGTTTTATTTGGAACTCTGGCGCCTTTATTTTTTTAAGCTCTCATAACATGACACTAATTACAGACATCAAGATGCTCTATGGAAGATACCAGGCAAAATCCAGATGCTGCTTCTTTTCCTTTCTCTGCACTCCCACCCCAGCCTTTCTGTGTGCATTACATCATTGCATAGTTTATTTTAAAAGTGCCTCAAAAATGCAATGATAGTAATCGTAGACAGAAGGAAATTTATGGTGAGCACCTCTGGCCTGCAAATTCCTTTCCAAAGCACTCCTGCTGCTCATCACAAGACCTTCTTGCTAGCAGAGACTTGAAAATACAGGGGCTAGAAAATACAGTTTGGGTGATGTGTTAAAAAATTTCGGGCTAAAGTAATTTTCATCTTAGGACTGTAAGTACACAATTCTTCTTCCCTGTCTCTTGCACCAAATGGAAATGACTGGATCAGTCAGAGGAATGGGTAGAAGGGCTTGTGTTGTTCCCCTTGGGAGACTAACTGCTGCAGTGCACGGGGCCAAGCGGGAGCAGTGCTTGGCTCTGGCACCCCAGTGAGCACCCACAGGGTGGGTTTGCAGTGAAACCTCCTGAGAGAGACCCACATTTCAGCATGTCATCCAGCCTGGAGAAACACAAAGCAAGGTGCAGGCCACATCCCCTTTGTGTCACAGCTGGCTGCAAGAAGTCATTGCCATGTCATGGGGAGCTGGTGATCTCCACAAAACAGCCACAGGTAAAACAACCAAGCGCTCTCAGACACCAGTCGCAGCACTGAAATTGAGTATCTTGTGGCTTTTAGAAACATTGATCAGCTGCCTGTAGCAGGTGGTAAAATTACCATCCAGCCCTCCAAATTTTTGTATTTCCCCTTGACTTGACCACACGAGCACCTGTAGGCTACGTGTGCCATTTTGGCAGGGGAAGCATTAACCAGGAGAGCATGTGAGCCATGACCTGACCCTCTGCCTGCCCCCACTGCATCACAGGAGTTCCCCACAACTCACACGAGATTCCCTTGGGCCTGGCTGGCACCACTGAAGTATTCAGCCTTGGTCAGGATAACATGGGCTCAGCTCTGCTGTGTCACACCAGCCCTTGGAGCTTTGTGGTAACACATATGCACAGGCCTGCCATACTGCAAGGACAGCCTCCTCCCTCACATTTTCCCACAGACAGAGCTCACAGGATGAAATCCCAGCCCTGGTGAAAGTGTGATCAGGATTTCAGCCAAAATGTTGCGACAAACACGTTTGTCCTGCAGAGTAAGCAAATAAAGTGGCAACACTACACCAGTGGAGAACAGGAAGCTTCTGATGACATTGGCTCCAATTTTTCAACCTATTAAGATTTCCATTACCCTCAGGCTCATTATTCAGCAAAAAAGTAAACACCAATAAATCTGAAATAACAAGTGAAACACATGCACTTAAGCAAAAAAATAATCTTAGGAAATGTTCTTTCCTTTAGCACATCAGAAACAGTCAACACAGCAATATCAGAGTGACTATGAAGCTCCTAAACACATTCCATCCTCCTAAACAAGGGTCTCATGAGCCTGCAGAGATGCAAGACTTAGGTCTTGGGAGAATCTTGTAAGATCTTGGATGCTGCTTCCCTAGGACTGTTCAAGGCCAGGCTGGATAGGGCAAACTGGTCAAGTGTGAGGTGCCCCTGTCCATGGCAAGGGTTTGAAACTGGATGATCTTTAAGGTCCCTTCCAACCCAAACCATTCAACGATTCTATGATCCAAAAATCTCAGGGAGAAAGAAGGGAGGATCCATGGTTGAAATTCTGTCATTGACATCCTTCATGCCCGTGTCTGAGAAGCTCCTTTCCAGTAGGAATGGCAAGGACTGAAAGAAATGTGCTGATCTTCCTCCCTCATTCCAGTGCGGTCAAGAGTGGTGGAATCTGCACACACCTCCGTGCCTCCACCGTGCTGCCAAGTGCTTACACTCTGCTTCACGAGTATGAAAATCCTGCGCCTTTAAGTACTACAAAAGTCATTTTTCCAACAGAAGAAAGATTATCCTTTTTGCCACTGTCTGTTAAAATACCTTACTTTGGACCTCTGAGCAGATGCAAATTCTTCCTTTCACATTAAGCTGTGGAAGGTTTATTCTACATTTCCATAAGTAGCCATTTTAACTTTTCCATCTTCCTTTTTTAAACAGGAAACCTCCCCACTGCTCCTCCACTTTCTCTAAGCTCTTTGTTTATATTCTACTTCCATTACCAGAATTATTCTTACATTTTTCCATCCCCTATTCTGAACAAACATTTACACTGACTCTGAATGACTTGTATTATATATAAAGAGAAACAACAAAGAAAGAGGGAACAAAAGCAACATCTCTGTGAGAGGATGAAATGTGGCTGCTGCCTCCTTGCTGATAGCAGCCATGAAAGGAAACTGCTGGCATCCCTGGCCGCAAGACCATGCCAAAAACGCAGAGATGCATCCAATGCAAAGCAGAGTCATGTGAATCCCAGTCATATGGGCCACGGTTCACTAAAGTAAATTATGTCTTCCAAGTCTCCAAATTTCCCAGAGCATGTCATGCTTCTTGGAAACAGCAGCAATGGACAGAAAGGAAGGGCTGAAATTCTTCCCCTTCCTTGAAAGAAGGTCGTCCTTAAAAAGCAACATCCTGCTGTACATTTACCAGGTAACATGTCCCAATGCACTAAACACGAGACCAGACAATACCTCCCTTTCCCTTCTTCTGCTGATCTTTTGTGAATTGTTCTCTAAATATTCTACCATCTTCTCATTAGATGGGATATGATAATCTATAAAAAGAAGGGAAATTCCCACTTCTGTTCATATGTTCTTCATCTTTTTGTAAAATCCAAATACTCAGTTTGCAAAGTCAGTACACATGTAGGGCTTTTTCCACAGATGGCCTCTAGAAACTTTATTACTATCCATGAGAAGCAAGAAAAGAATCTGCTTGGAGGTCCCAAGATGGATTTGCAGGCCTGGTGTTTGAAAAGAATGTAATGGTTTTACTTGAAATCTGAATATATTTGTTCTGTAAATCATTCCCTGACAACAAACCCCCACTCTTTTCAGAGCTACTTTTTATTGTAAGCACTTTACAACCTAATTTCCAGAGAGAAGATCTTTGAGTAAAAGATCATGTGCTAAAATTTCTTGACATAGTTTATGCTTTTATGTGTTAAGTTTTATCCCAAAACAGTGTTAAAACTGTGATGATTATGCATCTTATAGATCTGATTTTATTTGCATCTTCCATGCTTTTGTGTTTGTAAAATCTGCTTTACAAATGTCTAGATATTAATTCTATTGAAGCTGTCTTACAACACAGCCTTTTAACTGAACAAACAAAGTTAATCCCACCCACACATCCTAGTAAAGGAGCACAACGTTTTTTTAAACTCTGGCTCAGCATCTCATCTCTTCTGTGGTGGTGAAAATGAATATTGCATCTATGGTGAAGCACGTCAAGCTCTCTGTGGAATTTATTATGCTCTCTGCACCAAATGTTCTACCAGCAGGTCTGCCTCGTGCTGTTCAGAACATGTATAATTAGAAAAGAATTTAGCCAACACTGGAAAGAATGACTGTCCATAACTCATCAGGTTAGAAAGCTGGAAGGCCTGGAGCAGGAAAGAAATGTGTGCAATTTTCAGTTGGAGAGGAAAATCTCGTTTTCTTTGCTTTCTTACTGTGAACACCTAATTTATGTGAAGTTCATTATCTTCTCTTCGAATAGGCAACCACGTTATTGATCCCAGCAGCCACAGGGCAGTATTCATTTTCCCATGTGCCCCAAAGCACAACCTTTGGATAGCTGGAGGGGCAGCTCTTGCTTATGAACGCACTGTCCTGTCCTGGGCTGGCTATGTTCCTGTTACAACTTCGTGGAGAAAGCTCTAGCTTGTGTGGGTCTCCAGGATCTTTTGGGACTGATGCAGATGTGCAGAGTTTTTGGTTTGTCCCCTTCGACAGTGCCCCATACCACTGATAGCAGAGAGCTTTAGTGGTGGCTTATACACAATAACTTCAGGAATATTCTCCTTTCCCACATTCTTACATGAAGGCGGAGTTACCACACGAATAGACACCACGGCTTGAGCTGTGAGGGAGCTCATACTGTGTCTAGGTGTTGAACACCAGGGTCCTTCTGAGACAATTAATTCTTGTCCCTGTTCATGATTTCATGATTTCTGGATTTTGGATTCCACTTTTGCCATCCCACAATGTCTAATTTAGCTACACTTCACATCTAACAGGCTTCTGACAATAAGGATTATATTTTTGCATTCTTCTTTTGTCCTTTTTGTAATGTCTGTCCGTAATATTCCAACCTCATCAAATTCCTTTCTCATTATCAGAACCTAAGCACAAATCTCTCCTTATTCTTAACCTTCCTGGATTCTGATTTCTATCTGCAAAACCAAGGCTCATTCCTTTGGGAAGAGCTGACTCTCCACGGACATAGCCTTCAGACAAAACTCACTCCTCATTTTCAAATTGAAAACATCTTCATTAACATGGCTGACATGCAAGATAAGGCCTAGGGTTGATTAAAAAAATTATTTTGATGATTTTCCCAAAGAATATTTTTTCTTCCCTTGCAAGTAAAAGTCTTGATTGCTGGTTTAGATGTTGGAGATTTCCAGGGAAGAAGGGGTTAGTTCTTCTGTATTTTAAGTTGACAGGGGCACTGAGATATCCTTTGTCACACTTGCTAAAATATTAATAATTGCATTTTGAGTGTAAGCATACTCAATAGTACATCTCACTAGGGCCAAATCCCTGCTTGCTTCATTTTTCTTAATATTTTTCCCATCAATAGTTTTACTGAAGGAAGTGCTCATCATACAAGTCTATCTTCAAGGTTTCAAAGGCACAGGCTCCTTGCGAAGGGAAAGGATTTCTGCGGTAACATCAGTTACAGAAACCGCTCAATATAGGGCATGGGGCTCAGAATTTTTAGTTCATGGTGAGTTCAGTCTCTGTGTATGTGACTAAGTGTCCTACCTCTTACATGACCCAGGAACAGATGTTTAGGGAAAGCACAAGGCTAGGGCACATATCACAGGGTGATTCATCCCCATTAAACTGGGCTGGTTTCCGAGAAGCAATAGTTTGGGATTTCCTGAGGTAGCAGTTACACATGGGCAATCACTTTGAAGAGACACTGGTTGACCTATCCTTAATGAATCTGTCTCATCCCTCACAGAATTCATTAGTACTTTTGGTCTCTGTGAAGGCCAGCAGCCAGGAATCCCTCCATTGCCTTTGGAGCTGCTGCCTCACATTGTCACTGGTGCTTGTATGAGCACATTGCAGCTAATCATTCCTTCATGTTCTCTGCCAGCTTCAGCATTTCTCAGGGGTCTGGAAGATTCCAGCTCTGCAATTTCTTTTCTGAGCTGAAAACCTTATAATCCCTCCCTGTAGAGAAGCCCTCCAAATATCTATATTGTCCTTCTCTCTACATTTACTAAATCACCTGTAATCTTTTTAAGATGCAACAAAATTTTAGGTCCTGAATAAGTACCACTGTAGCAATAAAAATAACAGCATACTCCCAGCACAGTCCCTTATTGCACTCCCTAGGTCTTTCACCCCATCTTTCAGCTGATCAATTTCTCTTGATGATTTTTTAGCCTTTCTTTTTTTTCCCATGTTCGTTTTCCGTGAAGACACATTTCCTGTATTTTTCTTTCCAATGGTTGTGTGATGGGAGTGGGGGAGATGAAAGATGTTGTCTGCTCTTCGTGTCTGCAATTGAAACAATACCCTAGAATATAAATAAAGGTATAACATAATCAAGGCATAAGATTAAAAGCTTTAGCTAACAGACGATCATTAAATATATCTACACCTTAACAATGGGTACTTATGATGTCCCCTTCATTCCTTGCACAGTGAATAGGATCATTTCTGTGTACTTAATCAGAACACATTTTAAATCACACTGTATAATATACTTTGTGGCAATGCACGATGGCCAAAATATATAAAATATGATGAAGTTAAGAAGTTGCAGCTGAACTAACAATATATTCTTCTGGAAGGAGACATTGAATAAATTGGTTTTTGATAACAAATTGAAGTTCTTCTAAGAGCTTTGCTGCATTCCTCTGCATTCTTCAGACATAACCTTTCAAACAACTATTTCCAATTGTAAATATTCTGCTAAACTTCCATGGTATTAAGAACATAATGTGTATCTTACAATGATCAGTTAACATGATGAATGCAAACTTAAGAGAGCCTTTTGCATCAGGAAGTAATAATTTTATATAGTTTTTCTGGTGACAGTGGCAATTTCTGTTTTGGGAGCAGTCACATACATATGTTCACATATATATCTTTAAAGATTGACCAAGTTGATTTAGAGTCAGACAGAGATTTTTCCCAACAGAAAGGACATGGATTTCTGTAATGGGAAAGAAGGAAAACTTTTCCCCTAAACTTTGTCACAGGAAAAATTGCAAGCCACACGAACCAGTTTCCATCTGCATGAACCATTATTGCTCATGGTACATGAGCAGTAATGAATTAAAGTAGAAGATATGGTCCGGTGAACCATTCACAAAGAAGATGAAGCAGTTTTGACTCTTACTTTAGAGTTTGTCTTTGAGTCATTCAGAAATTGAGCTAACACTCTGGACTAGAAAGTACCAGATTATTTCTCTCACGTCTCATTTATCTTTCTATGTGCACCCTCAAAAAAGACCAAGATTTGACATTAAAAAAAAGCAAATTCTAGAGAAAAATTTGAGGTGCCATTTGGGAGCTGGACAATTCTTGCCTGCAATCCTTAACTAGCCATTTCTTTAGAAAAGCTTTCATTAGCTCTAGAATTTTTGTACTTCATTTCCCCTAGACAGGACTGTAAAACTGGCCAGCTTCACATCGTATGCAAAGTTCATTTAGTGCCTGGACAGCTTTTTGTGGTCCAGAGATGAAAAATACACAGCAATGCAAAGACTTATCAAGTGCTTACAGCATTGGAATATAATTATTCAACTTGAAATTCAGCTATAAAGAAGCATGTTGAGAGAGGAAGAATAAACACACATGCACGAAATCTGAACCCATCCAACTTTTTCAGTTCAGATTATATTAACCGCTTCCCTTTCCTGAGTCATGATCATGCATCAACCCCAAGCCAAATTTGTTGTTCACTTGTGCCCATGCAAAGGGCTTCTCTAACGTTGCCTTGCTAAGACTGATCTCATTAATTTTCTTATTCTTTACTTGTTTATGAAAAATATTTCCCCCTTCCCTCTGGAAGCACCCAGGGAGACAGCAGTTAAAACTTGTTGCAGCAATCTCTCCTGTTTATCCAATCAAATCCCATCTCTCATTGAAGAACTGTATTTGCAGTCTCTCATCACTGTGGAGATTAATTGCTGCAAGCATGACAGGCTCACACAAAGTCTTATCCATATCCGTAATTAATCCTGCTTTTCATCACCCCTGGATTCACCTGCTCTCCTGCAGCTTGATTCACAGGCAATATTCTGTATACAAGTGAGCAGTCATCTACCTCCTACCACAGTAATTTCACCTCTTCTGTGTTTGAGGAGGCATTTCAGAGCCCCTTTTGCTATAAAAGCAGAAATATTGTATCTGAAGGCAAAGCACTCTTCCTAGCCAACCACAGTCCTGGAAGCCTCAGAATTGATGCCTGTTACCAGTGTATCTTTCCTTATGCATACTTTTAAAAAACCAACCAACCAAACAAAAAACAAACACACAAACAAACAAAAAACCTAAAGAGAAGAAAGATCCAATTACTGGGACTGTGGTCCAGATTACTTACATACTATAGCTGGTAATTTTTTTTTCTATTTTTTTGTAAAAAGTAAATGGAAAATGACAACAGTTTTTCAAGATCTTCTTTTTTTTTCATACCTTTCCACTAGTCCTGTGGCTGGCTACACTATGTGTGTGTGCACACATGTTTTCATATACATATATCTAAAACGACATTTTAAACAAAATTATTCTCTTTCTTTTTGGTCTAGACCCCTGGAGACTGACTAAGCTGTTAATGGACAGCTCTTAATACATCTCAAGAAGAGGAGTCTTCTGATGATGTCCTAGACAGCTGGGAGGTGATTGAAGTTAAAAAGAAAGGCTCCAGATTCTGCCTTGTGAATGCGCCGCAGAATCCAGGGGCTTATTTTGCTTCCCACATCCCAGGTCTCACAGGTTGAGTCCCTGAACCACCCTCTGCATCAAGATCACTCTCTCTGAGAGCAGCTGGTTCGTGGTCTCCCATGTCCACATTGTCCCCTGAGGGTCTGGGCAGACCAGCAGTGATTTCCAGCAGGTATCTGAAGAGATCACAGCTGTACTTGCCCACGGAGGCAGTAAAAACCAACAGTGCAAGGATCCAGATTTGCCTCCTTCCCGCCCTGCTTGCAGAGATATCTGGGGGATAATTTCACACCCGCACTTGTATTTTGGACTGAGGTGTATCTCCAGATGTGCTGACTGTATTAAACAAAGTCCTCTCTAGCCCTGTGAGATGCCTCTCTCCTTGCTCTTCCTGGCGTCTGCAACCATGCTGACATCCTTGAAATACTTCCTGACTTCCTGCATTGGCTCTCCCCCTCTCCTTCTCTCTGGGCAAGTGTGAAGATTGAATATTCCCCAAAAGTGATCATTGTGGAACCATCCTCCTATCACAATCAGCTGGTGCTAAGGCTACAGCATCTGTGCAGCTGCCTGCACCTCCCTCAGTCGCTGTCAGCGCCTCTGCATTGCAACCCAGGCTCCTTCCAAACACAGCAAAAGGAGGAGAAATGCAAATATGCCCTGGGTGGCACCTTCACACAAAGCTTCAGGGTCCCGGAGAACAGTTTGTGAGAATTTCCCTGGTTCAAGGCATGAAAGGAGCCTCCTGCCTTGTCCATTGGCAGCTCCCACATTCACTCCTTCTATGCCACATCTTCCTGTTGGTGGCCCTGGGGCTCAGCCTGCCTCCTTCACGGCCTAGCACCTCCACAGCAGCCTCCTGGCAGGTCAGGAAACCTGCTGGCCTCCCACAAGGATCCATAAGCCCCCCCTCAGATCACTTTCTCCTGACCTCCATGCTCTCCAGACACTACTTATGACATGATCATTGCAAAGGCAAGAACCAGCTTTTTCCACACCATAATTAAAAAGTACATAATCTTGACTTATAAATAGTAAGATTGTTATAAATGGAAATACATTAGAGGTGTTTTCATTTTCTCTCTGGGTTTCCAGCATTCCTGGTTAACTTTCTGTTCAAGAACAAGGATTAGAAACTACTTATATTCCTGGACAGATGAGTTTGTCATATAAATATGGTTTCAGAAACTGGAACCTTGGGAAAAAAATGGCAAGCACCCCCAGCAAAATTATGAATGTCAGCAACACCCTTTGCATTTATGAAAATCTTAGCAAGGTCCAGGAATTAATAAAGAGCATAGAAATATATATTAGGATCACGGAATGGTTGGGATTGGAAGAGACTTTAAAGATTATCTATGTCCAAACCCTCAACCCTGGGCAGGGATGCCTCCCACTAGCCCAGGCTGCTCAGGGCTCTATCCATTGTTATCCATTGATATCCACATACAAGATGGAGATAAGACTGCAGTGAGACCTAAGAAATCCAGACTTGACCCTTCCCTTTGCCACAGGACTTCTGTATCACTTCAAGTCAGTATGTCCCACTTAGTTTCACTGAAGACATTGAGTCCACTTAACTTGAGAAGGCCAGGGAGAGAGTGCTCAGCATCTTGCAGGACAGAATCCTCTACATTTTTGTGTCCCATATGTAAGCCTTGGACAAAGCTGCTGCTTCTCTCCTTCTGCTCTCCAATGAGCAGGGTGTTCACTGCAAAGGGATTTTCCCTCTGAACTTGACACAAATTCAAAGAACACTCAGTAACCATCAACTATAATTAACCCTGTGCTTTAATTTCTGAACTATCATGACTATGAAGGAGTGAAGTTTTTGTGTGTGGAAAAATCACACACGATTAAAAAGCACCAAATACTGACGTTACTAGATAAGTCTGTCAATACATATTTTAGGCAACACACAGGGACTGTGTACCTGGAGCATCTCACACACAGCAAAGCAGAAAGTGATATGAAACTGAAAAAAACTTATCTGCTAATTTAAAACTAATAATTAAAAGGGCCTGTCTAGGAGCCAAGTTTCCTCAGCATGTGTTTAACATTACTTCTGAGAAGGTCATTGCTGGCTTCTCTGGGAAGGGAGTTCCGGAGAGGGTACAGTAAGTGCACAGAGTTTAAATGAGCAGCCCCAGCGCAGACATTTCACAGTCTTCAGGGATGCACAAACAATTCTGCCTCAGCAGCACAGAAACAATGCCCTGTATTCACAAAGACTACAGGAACTTCAATATTGTGTGGAGGGGAGGTGGGGGTGAGGGAAGTCTTGAAATACGGATAAATTGGTATTCACCAAGTGCCATTCCTTAATTTACAACAGTCTTTAACTTCGGAGGCAATTGCCAAGGTGCTCATAAAAAGAGAAATGATGAATATTCAGGATGTCTTCTGAATCCATTAGGCAACTGAGGATGAGGTCTCCATATGTACAACTTCGGCTGTTTTCACATGCTGGTAGAGAGAGTGCCAAGGTGGCGTCAGGAAGAAAAATGGCTCCTTAAGCTGCCAATGGGGAGAGAGGAAAGGGGAGAAAAAAGTGTATATCAAGTGCATGGAAATGAAAATTTGTATAAGTGTAGTAATTCAACCTAAATGTGCTCTGCATGGCAAGGTGTGAACCCAGCTGCTGGAGCTATCTGGCACAGCCAGCTCTGTGAACAGGTGTGTGCAGGATCAATGTCAAGTTAAAAACTGTCACTGGAAGGTTTTTGTTTTCCACACCATCCCCTCAAGGGTCTCAGGGAGCCTGAGGACAAGGAAAGGCTCAGGCTAGACCAGGAAGAGGAAAAACTTGACTTATAGAGGCTGAGAGAAGCTCTAAGTGTCTGGCCTGAATGAGAAGCAAGTCAGTAATGGAGCAGATTTTCTCCTTGATGCTCTCCCCCATCTCCCCATTTCCCTCTTTGACAGCCAACATCCCAGATAAGGTGGATGAGGCGCTTACAATCACAGTTGGTAACTGATGAGGAAAACATGCTGTCCAACTCTTACATCCTAGGAAATAATGTCTTCTGGATGCCATGAATCAGGGAGGATCACAGGCCATTAATCACCACAGAGTGGAAGGGACGAGTTTAAAGTCATGTGTACCAAACACAGACATTTCTCTGGGGAATCTCAAACCTGGCATGATTCATTTTGTTTTCTCAGGAAGAAATCACAAGGGGTGGAAGAATAAATAATGCCACAGCCTCCTGAGTTCATCTGGTAGTGAGGTCAACACTCCCACCAAGGAGAGGAGGCTTTCATCATACGAGGTGTGTATTTCCAGAGCAGGTATTGGGGTGCTCCAGAGTCAGTGTAAAGTTTTTTTCAGTCTATCAGGTCTTCCCCAAAAGACTGTAGAGAGTCACTGGGATTTACAGGGAAAACAGGAGAGTGACATTCTTCATTGTCCATGTCTCTTGAGGTTGTCAGTGTCTGGTTTGGTAATGACTCAGGTTCACAGCCTGTCCCTGGAACCACTCCTCGTACTTGTGTGATGGGGTATCCCAAATGCAGCTTTCTGGGAGGAAGAGGCTGTATGGCCTATGCACAAGGAGCAGATATTTGTTACCTGTCTTTCCAGCCCTCGCTGCAAAATGTGGTGGACACAATGCAGACACACAGAGAGATTTCACTGGGGGAGTACCTGGTAAATTTTAGTAGTCTTTGGTTTTGGTCTTTAAGCAATTTAAGAGCCAGCAGCTGATGACCAAACATTGCCTGAAGCTATCACAGATCCATACACACAGATGAGTGACCTTCAAGTGTGTGATTTACCCTTCCCTTGCTCCTAAGTATGGATGCGGGGAGGAAGATGCACCTCACATCTGAAATCAAGAATGATTAGATTATATTGATGGCTTGTTTAATTGCTTTGTGTTCCTATTGATATTGTTTCTTGGGTTTTCCACATCAGTTTCCTATCCATACAAATAAAAAATGCCAACACATCTGGAGCAAAACTAGCAGCTGACTTAGTGAAGACAAATGCAGTTCTTCAGACTCACAGATTATCTAGCCAAAGAGTTTGAGTTCAGTTTATTTCAGAATTGAGTTTTCAACTCTTTGCAATTATTTACAGAACATTTTGTGTTCACGCATCTCAGTTTTCTAGTGTTCATTTTATTTTATAATTTTATATTATAAAATTTTATATTTATAATTTTATATTATAAAACAGTTTTTTCTGACCAATCACTCATTATTTTGCATACGAGACTGCTCACCACTTCTGGTCAGACTGTTCCGAATCTGTGGTGAAGTGAGTAAAACAGGATGGACGAGGAGGGTATTTCCACTGCTATTCCCAGCATTTGCATTCACACGAGTACCTTGCCCACATGCAAGCATGGGCATTTGCAAGAAGAACAATGAGAATTTGGCAACAGCTGAGCAGGCCCCATCTGGATGCTTTCAGGAAGCTGTCAAAAAGGAGGAAAGTAGTAGAAGCGTGCTGAGACCAGAGTGTTTTGAAGAATTGTTCCAAGGACGTGTTCCACAATTTTCTTTCTGCCCTGTGCTCTCAGCTGTAACCACCAGGAGCACACAGGGGCATGGGCAAGACAGGCACATGATTTTCTCACTGCTTCCAAGGTTAATATGGATAACTTTCCACAGTCTGTTATTGTGGAAATACCAGAGACTATCCTTCAAAAGCAAACCAAAGGATTACACCTACACCTTAATGAGAAGAGAGTAAACAAAGCATTTCAAAGATGGCAGAATAACCCCACCAGGGTGACTCGCAGGATGAAATATCTCCAGAAGAGTTTTCCCTGATCCACTGTCAGCAATCATCCCTCATGCAGCACTCCAAGGAGTTCAGCAACCCGGTATGTTCCAGGCTCGCAGGGCGCTGGGATCAGCCGGTGAGCTCCAGTCTGTCAGTGGTGTGATTAGCCATGGTCTGAGAAGGTAGCCAGCAGTGTCTGCATTCCAGACCACAACTAAGAGTCTCTTTCACAGTTCACTGCATTGCAATGAAAATTAATTTTCCTTCATAGTTTTATTCTCGTGAAATGAACAGAAAAAATAAAAAGGGGGAAGTGGAGGGGAAAGGAGACGCTTAATAGGAGGGAAAACCCACAGGGCACTTAGCTGAAGGAGCTCTCTGAAAGAGGCTCTGAAGATGGAAGTCTTGTCTGTCATCTCAGCTGTTCAGTAATAGTAGACTAATGGCGAGACTCCTGGAAAAATCAGGACAAACTGCACTGCAGACAGGACTGTGGCAAAGATGTTTCTGTGTAGTTTTATGGTTGCGGTGAAGACCAGTGGGCATTAAACTTGTCTTCAGGGGTATAATTTGGGTAAATCTCAACTTTCAAGTCTTCAGACCCCAAACTTAAAAGGCAGATTCCCCACTAACCACTGCCCTGCTTCCAGATCTTGCACTTACAACACTGTGGACAGGTATTTTTGCCATCAAAAAGCATGGCAGCTCTTCCAGAAATGTCTGTATCCAAAATGCTTGAGTATATATTTTGGAAGCTCTGACGACTTCCCCAGGCCTTTCTATCCAAGGCAAAATGAAAAGCATCAGTTGGAAGCAGAAAATCTGTATACTTTTCCCTTCCTAGGAATACAAGGTTAACCAATTTTTCTACTTTTGTAGAAAAGTAGCACTTCATATGTCTTATGGCACATGTTGGACATTGTCAGGACTATTGCCTTCTTATTCTTTAATATTTCTTATCATAGTTCAGGACATTTTCAGCTTCATTTCTATGAAATCATTTCTCATGGTTACCAACCAAAAAATAATTCCCAAACTATCAATGCTGGTCGTGACACCCATTATTTTCATTTCTTTATTATGGGAGATTCAGGCCTGGATATTTGTAGGAAGGTGAGTGCAGGACTGCAAGAGGAGCAGGACAAGAGGACTGGAGTTCTCTGCCTCTCTCCTCAACACCAACTGCAGCAGTGGAGGTTTTCCACATTGTTGTGTCCAAGAGCTTCAGCACTGAGCACATCTCAGGAGGAGCCAGTGGTTTATGGCTCACAATCCTCCACATCCATTCCTGTTTCCATGCCTCAGCTGTTTTTACTCTTAAATAAAGAAACATTATGGAGTTAAATCCAGAGAAGCATTTGTTTGAAGAGATGAAGGGTTGACTATGGAATTTCTGGTGTTTGAATTTCTGGATTTAGGGTGTCCTGTTTAGAACAAACTAGGCTTATTAAAAGACAAAGCAATCTATTCAAATGCAACAAGCTTAAACTTTTTCTTTCTTCAAGCAGCACAGCTTCATTCACTTCAATGGAATAGAATTTGGTTTACACAGGTGTGAGAGGGAAGTCAAGAAGCATATAGAAATGTTTTCTTTTGAAATATTTCTGGAGAAGAGGGTCAAAAAACCTGCTTTTAGACCAATGAAAACATTTGTATGGAAATTTTCCTTAGGGTTAAAATTTTCTGGACAAAAACTGGAAATCATTTTTTTTCCCTCCCTGTAAAATAGTTTGATTTTCAATAATCCCACAAACATTTAAATGGAAATCTAAATATTTTCACGAAATCTTTAATTGTATTTTTAAAGCTTTTGGTTTTTTTCTTTCTAATCAGAAACTGAAGTCTTTTGTCAAATATACTTAGAAAAAGTAACTTTCTTTTTTCAAAATTTCCCATAACAGGTTTTTCTAAGCAACTTTAGTAGAAAGATTAAAAGGACTATAAATATGAAACCAATAAAGAACTGTCACAACTGAGCTTGACAAACTAACTGTGGAGGTTAACATGCATGAATGGGATGAACAAGAGTTGTTTAATCTATAGTTTTAAGATGTTTCTGCTAACATACTTCATAGACGGGCAAGTGAAGGGCAAGGGGAAGGTTTTGCCTGAATTTAGGTTTTATACAACTATTTTAAAAATAAGAAGGAAATTAAAGGAGAATGGAGGATGATGGAATAAAAATTAAAGAAGATCACAAGCCACAGCCATTTTTGTACATTTTGGGCCTCTTCAAGATATTGATGTCCCTGGTATGATGCCCTCAAGAATCATCTGGTTCCTGGGTTCCAAAGCTGGGAAACATTCCCTGATGTGAATGAGATAATGGGAACTGAGCCACAGACAGACCATGTCCACACACGCAATTGTAAAATTCTACATCTGCAGATGAACAGCTTAATATTCAGATGTGTGGCTGTTCATAAGGAATTCCCAGGACTTCAGTGCTCACTTTGTCCAAAGCAGTTGGAAAACTCTGATCTATCTACTGAGTATGTTTAAGCACTGTAGCAGAGATGCTCTGTAAGATAGTAAACAGAACATTAATTAAGGCTAAACCTCTTTCTCATTTTTCACAGCGGCAGACAACCCAAATAGATGCCTTCATTTAAAAAGTGATTCAACACAGCAAAGTGCTGAAGTTTCATTCTCCTAACAGTAATGTCACTGCCTTATAATAGAGAAGAATAAAGAGTGGAATTCAGAAGAAAAAAAAAAACAATCATTAAGCCCTGAACAGAGGCCTGGAGATGAGGTTTTCAAAATCAGCTCTTCCAAATATGAGAAGGAAGTTGTGACTCCTTTGTTCATGAATCGTTTCTCTAAGAAAGACCAAAAGAATTAATCATCATAAAACAAGAAAGTAGAAATGCACAAGGACAACAAATGGCCCAGTCTGAAGAGGGCTTTAAGAATATGGCTCATGAAAAAAAAGAAAGAGGAAATATGCGCAAGCTCAACCCAAGTTTGAATGGCTCCATCATAATACTACTTGCACTTGTCATTGCAACCCAGCATTAGCCAGGATAAGCCAGGTAGTGCTGGCTGACTGGGATGGGGACAAAGATACCCCAAACTTCCTGGACATACCTGGCAGAAATGAGAGGTGACTGAATTTGTAACACAACCTCTTCCCTGGTCATGCTAGACTAGGGGTAACTAGAACTTGAGTGATCTCGCAAGCTGTGGGCTGAATGAGAGGAAGAAAAGTGGGTAGAAATATTTGAACAAGAGTTAAAAATAGAACTGTGTGTATTTGTTGTGTTGTACAAACAACAAATAATTTTTAATAATAGAAGATTTATAACATGCTGTAATTTTCCTGAAAATTTTATAACATTATCCCAAGAGACAGAATGTGATTTTTTTGCTTGCTTTAAATTGGACACAGCAAAAAACACTGAAATCATCATTTCTCGAGAAGAGAAGAGAAGA